>JBCFXI010000589.1:0-136322 GCA_038496175.1 Ampulex compressa | reverse complement strand
CCATTACATATGTGAATATATATATATATATGTATATATTCACATATGTAATGGGTTTTTCGTTTTCGCGAATGCGCCAGCCCTTTGACCTGCGCGTGCAAAAATAGATAAAATCACGGAGCATTACCACCGAGAAGCCATTCATTATCGTATGCACGTGAGCAATTATAGTGCTAAGGTAGGAATGTCGAACCAGCTTTCACTGAGAAGATGTTGCAGACTTCCGGTAGCACAGTGACACTTTTTAGTGGGACGTTCTATTTGAATTTATAATATCAGAGAGCGAACGCGGCGCATATGGATTTTCGATATGCACCGACCACCACGAATTTTAACGATATGCAAGGCCGATGCGCGATGGATGTTATTTAAATTGATCGAACATTCTCTCGAGCGATGATCAATGCTCCTCGAAGTGGGATGAAAGTATTCAAAGTGTCGAATGAGAAGCAATGACAATATGTACGTCGCACTGCGCCGAGACAAGTCCAAAGCATGTTAGAATTTTCTATCTCTACTATCATAATACGAGTATGGCTGCACTTATCTTGTGGTAGATCTTGTAGACAAGCAGTTTCCGCGACAAATTTCAAGGTGCATCAAAGTCGAGACAGCTGTTTGCGTACGTCGAAACATTTGTTTTACCTGTCGGCGGTGGCAGAAAAATCTCCACACTTCGGACAATTAAGCAATTTATATGCCATGTCATCATCGTGTTGCATTAGGTAAATCAAGATTTTTCTAGGAATTAATATAACCGCCGGAAAGGGATATTCGCAAGATAAATTTATCATATTAAATGGCCATCCATCAATACTCTTTTGCGCATTGAACTGTGAGCCATTTTATTCGCATGCCTGAACTTACTGGCTGACTCAATTATGCGGCGTGATCAGCCCAAAATAATGACTGTAAGAACATTATTTCTAATAACAAAACCTAGATGCACGTTTATGACGATAGGTACGATCTTTAGCGCGTTAACCTTTTCGACGAGAAATGCCATTAGCAGATTCTTTGACTTTCGCGGGAGAGCTGCATTTTATACATGATCTTCTTCCGTGACAAACTGCAAGATAAATGATGCGGTAAGTATATATGTACCTAATTGACACATGAACTCTTACTTTACAGTGGGCAAAACTCGGCGCTCTTTGCTGCAGCAAAAGCGTATAAAATTTAATATTTCTTCCGTCTGTTTATACGTCGCTTTAACGATATGTAAAAGCACTCCATTACTTAATGGATCACGATTCAAGGAATTACTAGCAGCGATTTTACATAAACTTCCAAGAAAATTTTCAACTTTTAGACGTCATGCTTTAAAATTTCCGGATGAATAAGTGGCTTGCAAATAAATGGCTAATGGTTGTAGAGAGTATCGATTATATTACTCCACTAAATATTCATATTAATCTACCAAGCCCCATGATTGGATCTCTCGATTAGAAACTCAGAAATTAGATGTAATAAAACCTGTTTTTTTTCGGTATACGTAATACTGCTTTGTAACTTCCACTTTATGCGTATTTAATTAAAACAATTTATCCGGTGGAAGTCCTGCTACATAAAATACATTTTCTGTTCCTCGACTGACGAAACAGGCGTCTAAATCGACGATGTCACCGTTACATAATACGATGCAAATGATGGAAACTACCGTAGTTTCTACACGCTTTTTAAACCTTTTTACACAAACGTGCAAAGTCAGCAAGGATTATACGCGATTGCATCGTAAGCGCTAGAAAACATCCGGTTGAAAATCATGTATCGTAACTTTTGATAAACATTTAAAAGAAGAACACCAGGATCAAAAGTATTTTTATCCCATCCGTATCATCAAGGCGGATCGATACAAATTTCTCGTGTTCTAACCGCTTACTTAATCTTCTCCATGTAAGCCACGAATATAAATCGGCTTCTGAAATACGTGGTAAAAAAAAAAGGAACGAGTTCTGCTATAATCCAACTTTGGACAATTATATAAAAGGCTGAAAGACAAGCGTGACAATTTCAAGCAACTCGGTTGGAATAATCGGCCTATTCGTGAAATCGGCTGTAGCAATGATCGGACTTTCGACGATCCGTTAGCTCTCCCTCTCGGGGATTAATTTCTTATAAATACCCAACGATTGACGGCGCCGTCTCGGCCGACGAAAGTAATGCATGGGCATGACGTTACGTACGGTCTCCAACACGTTAACCTTTTCAAAGGAGGGTACCAAAGCCGTTTTACTTTCCCGGCATCGGCGATTTTCAGCGGCAGGATTCTCGAATACTTTGGCGAAATAAGAAGTTGGCAGTCGCTCGTGTTTACCGCGGGCCCTGGTAGCCGAGGACAACAGAGAAGAAAAACTGTGACCCTATGCCGCTCCCACTGCCAGATCAAAGCAAACCTTCGAATACCTTCTCCCTGCTTGTGTTTCGACTTAAGGTCAGCCGTCTGGTTCTACTGCGGCCACTCGAAGCCGAGTATTTTCCGTTGACTCGCGTTAAATTTGGATCGAAGCTTCGTAAATTTGTCGCGAGTAAATATTCGCCATTGTCACCGCAACTTTACGCGCCGATACTGTACGCGAGATAGTGGAATGTAAATCCTTATTTTGCGGATCGAAAGTTTGGCGTTTGTTTCAGATCAGTGGGTTCGAACAGGAGGAAGGCATGAGGCGTTTATCTGGAAACTTTCATCGACGCGTACGGTAGCCAATATAGGCTGTCTTTGAACAGTAGGAGCAATTTTAGAGGGGAATAGGTTTAAACGGAGATAAGGGAAACGGAAGATATATACTTTACGCATGCATCTGGATTTATATTTTCATCCTTTGGCGAGGGTACGTTACTTTCTAGTTTTATCCCTCGTAAATAAACTAAATACAAACAGGAGGAACGATATCGTAATTCTTCATCAGCTTTGACTTAGCTTAATTACGCGATCACCCATCGATAAAATTTTTACGCGTGTAATGTCATTAATATGGATAACGAAATTGACTTTCGGAGCACCTTGATACGAGAAGCGACAGTGTCATCGGCGCGTATAAACATTCAACCTTCGATTTAACTTTGCGATAACCACTTTTTATAACAGCCCCTTATCAGTCCGTTTTTCAATACTCGGACCATCGTATGTTTACGCATGCGGTGTATTCAAATCGCTGCAAATCCGATAACGGGTCACACACCAGCGGTCTTAAAACCGATTTGCCGGTTTATTATTTATCGCGGCCAAAAATTTACGAGCAGCAAAATTCTCGACTCCCAAAAAATATACCGCCGTATCTCGATATCTAATCAAGGTTTAAAGATTTTACGCATTTAAAAAGGCAGACGATCATGCAAATAATTTCTTACGGTGCCAATTGCATGGAAGCGTGCATACGATTAAGCACGCGATACCGTAAATATTGATAGTTGTATCCGACTAAATATCACGGACTCTCGAAGAACAAATATTGGCTTTGGCGAATCTTCAAATAAGAAAACCTAGGGTATCTTAAAACATACGAGTTTATACCGGTCTTGGGGATTCCAGTGTTTTCCAATAAATTGCCAAGTGTGCGCTTATCCTTCCGGAGTAAAAAAAAAAACGTGAAAAAACGTCGCAACGCGGACATATATCATTACGGATAACAGTCTTCCGTCAAAAATGGATTAAAGGCACAATTTTCTAAGGCGAACAGGACTTTAATCGTGGCTCTTATCTCGTAAGTGCTTAAACGAAGGCAACATCTTCGAGCAGCCTGACGCATTGTTTGCATTCCCGACGTCTCGACGGCCAATCGATATTCGTGGCATTGCTCCGGAAGTGATCTTCCGATGCGGAGACGTAGGGTCGCGGTGACGTCATCGAGGGCACAGCAGTTACACGGAGAACTCTCCTTCCGTGGGTGTAGAACGAGTCCGCGGAAACTTTAAAAGGCTTATCCCGTGGGTAGCAGGATCGCTCCGAGCCCTGAACAATCGCTCGACGCTCCCCGTAAATCGGTTGGACGCGAGCAAAGGAAAAAGAAATGCGCCGGCATTTATCGCGGCACATAAGTTCGAAAGGCACGTGTTTGGGCTATCTGCCTGAGCAACATTTCGAGCAACTTTACCTCCCCGATAAGTAAACGCCCGTAGTTAAATACGTCACGCTCGCGGTATCGACCTCCTGCCTATCTGGCTCTCCCTTATCTCCGGGAGATTGTACACCGCGCGGGACGCGAAAAACCGGCCGAATTTCGTGCCGGCTTAAGCCTCACGATCCGCCTACTCACGAGGAACCGCTCGAGTGGCGGCGGCTGGCATTAAGGAAAAAAAAGTGACTCCCGAGAAATTAACGCATACCAGAGCAAGGATTGGCCAACTCCGGATCACGTCTGGCCACCCGTTATGCTAATTTCATAAGTGTCGCCCCGGATAAATTCTCTACTTTCCATTCGCCCTTCTCGCCGATCGCCGGAGTCCCGCCGGCCTGAGCGGCGACGAAAGGAACGCGCGCACACACACACACACACACACACACACACACACACACATGTCGGGCCAGGCCATCGTAGATATCGATCAAACCGTACATTGGCTATCGAAAATCATTTCGAGGTACCGTTAAAGGTTTGCTCCACTTCGTACCCGCCTGACTTTCCTACCGCGCCATGCTCGGCCAGTGTCGCCGGTTTCGCGAGCCTTTCTTGATCGACCTTTAATCGAAAAATGCGGAAAAATATTCCGCCCCCCCCCTCCCTCTGACCGCTCTGTGCGCTACTCGAGGCGGATCGCGACGAACACGTAATATCGTGGCCCGACAGAGAGGCGGACCGGCGCGTACCATCCGTCCGTTACGTAAGCTTACCTGCATCAAAGGTAGAGCCTGACCGGGGTCGACGATTCTGGCCGCTGGTTTCCTCGATTCCTCCTCGGCAACGAGGGCTCTTGGCAGGACCTCGACCTCCGCTTCCGGTGCCGGCGATCGCCGGGCATCGCCGTTACGAGACACGTCTTCCATGCTGATCTCGCGGACGAAGGTTCCTCTTGGCCCTCTCTCGGTCGATCGAATTGCCCACGGAGCCCAAAATCGCGTATCTCGCACGAGCCGGTCACCACGCGTCTTCTCCTATCTTTCTCTCTTTTCTTTCGACTCCCTATCTATCTTCCTCTCTTTCTCTCTTCCCGAGCCGCTATTTCCCTTTGCCCGTATTCCGGAACTCACTTCCCCGTTGCTACGAGCGCGCGTCACGTGGCCAAGGCGGTGGGTGTACGTCGGGGACTCGAGCGTGATCGTTCACCTACCGCACGTACGAGTGGGACACGAATCGGCACGAACGGCGGCTCACACGCGGCTGTTGCGACAATTGCGATCGAACCTGGCGGACGAGGAAGTCGGCGACGGTTCGGAAAAGAACGACGACGAGACAACCGGCGGGGTTCGGCACTGCGAGGCTCTCGTGTCCGTCCGTCCCGGCGTGCTCCTCGCCCCACCCGAGCCGAGCCGAACGTCGCTTGGCGGCCCCCCTTCCCCCGCCCGAGCTCGAGCTTCCGTCCGCCCGAAATTGCCCGAAAGCTCCCGTCGTCGCGACGGAGCAGCGCCGCCGCCGTCTTGGGAAAGGAGCAAGATACGAGCTGCGGCTAAAAAGAAACGACAGCGCTCGCCTACCGGCCCCCGGTACCAATGCGCATGCCGACCGCGTATTCGCACCGCTGCCGTGCCTTCTTCCTTGCACTGCAGATTCCTCCTGCGGCCACTCGCGATTCCTTCGCCTTTGATCCGCTGGTAATCGCGGCTCTAACACGTGTGACGAGTATGCGGTTCGAGTATCGTGGAATGGAGATTCGAGTTTTGGGCAGTCGCTGTATTGGTACTAGCCGTGGAATGGGTATGGAGAGGTAGAAATTTTCGAGTCGTTTTGAAATTATCGAGGCGATCGTGGAGATGCTTCGAGATGGTCCGACGCGTGGATTTAATTCTGCTGTGTCATACTCGTGATTTTGATAAGGTTTCGGGGCGATACGGAGTACGCTTCGTCGTGTAATTGGGCCGTTAAGCTACAGCTCCGTGTGGCGCTTGTGAGAGTATTATGTCGTGATTCTGATTGTCGCGTGATGGAGAGAAGGGAGCTAGTACCTTGAAATTCTTGGATTTAAATATCAAATGGCGGATTCATTTTGCATTGTGCGTATGGAGTATTCGAAAATAATTTTCAGCGGCACGTGCCAGAGGAATTGGTTTGATAATCGGTAATCCTTGGCGAAATGAAATTTAGATTCATTCAGCGGTTTCGACGGCCACTGGATAAGGCTGGAATTAAACAAGATCGTGAAGACTGTGCAGGACGCATGTGAAAATAAGCTATCGGTTTTATATCGTAGCGGAGCAAAGTTTCTACGAAGAACGTCTCGCTAAGTATCGTTATGGAATACTCGTAGGAGGAAAATTGTCGTGATAGAGGTGACCGGTATCGCATAGTTGATATGCAGTAACAACCTACACTACTTTTTTCTCGTGATTGCTTCGAGAGCGTAATTTGCGGGTACTATCAATGGTACATAAATCTTCCGCTATTGTATTTCTTAATGGCGATCTAGATATGCAGAGATAACATGGAAAGGTTGTACTTTCAATTATCTATCCGGTGTATATACGACTTCGAACCCATATCTTTCAACGCGACCATTGCGAATGGAATACAATATCGCGGTTGTTGATACTCTGTAACTCGATTATTTTTACGCTGAACCATTCAATTTTACGAATTTTCCATATCCAAACAAATGATCGTTTTTCCCAACCGGCACTTGGACATGTTTATTTATTTTGATTTGTTAAAAAAAAAAAGTAACTCTGTCAACAAAGTAAGAGATATGTCAGAGAACTGTATTGACTTTGTTTTTAACATACAGTCTAAATAACTTTATGACGCTCCTTTTGTACGAAAACGTTACAATTATTTACACAGCCGGCTTTTTGTTCATTTGCAACACGCTCAGTTGATATTACGATTACATTACAATTGCCTTTGTGTACGCTAAAAAAATAATAATATCCGTAGGCAAATTTACAATGGCTACAGAGTCAACATATTAGCAGTATGCACGACTCCACGCCTCGAGGCCTGTAAAGATCAATATTTTAGTGGCTATCCCAATTAGCTTTGTCGGCTAATGCAAACGTACACTGCACTTTTTCAAAGCGCGAAACGAGATTTCACTTTAAACGTATCATTCAATTAGCCCGGATAATACGCGGTCCGAAAATCTAACCGAACAGAAAGGAACGAGCCCGTGAATTGTCACGATAAAAAACGGAGGGCTCGAAGTGGCCGCTAAGAATTCTCATGGACGATTAATTACACTTTCAAGTCTCTTGAGCAACATCGGGCACAAATGCAACTGTCTGAGGAGAAATAATTATGTAATTTGGGGGGGAACAAAAGAAGAGAATGTACCGCGTCGTAAGAGCCATTTAGCTCTCTCGAGGAAGATTAATAGGGATCAGGTTTATTTATCGCGATCGACCAATGAATCGGCGGTATGGCAGGGAAAACCAAATACATGGGAAGAGATGGCCAGGATGTGAGTAACGATCGGCTGCAGGACGCAAAGCAAATTAATTTGCCGCTTTCTTGGAGAAGAATGCATGCCATAATAATCATTGCAACGCGCTGCACTCAGCTTCTGCGTGCACATCGGAAATTAGCCGAGCATATATTTTTCTTCTTCCTTAATGGGCGTTTACTGTTACGCGTTTAATCCCACGTGCGGTGTCCCGTCGAGTGGAACCATTCGCGGCAAGAGTCGCCGATCGAAATGGATCGATCCAGGAAGCAGATGTAGCCGTTTTGCGCATTGCCATACAGGCGCGCGTTTGCCCAGCAAATGATCTATGATCGACGCGCGTAATGAACTCCAAAAAGCCGGCGAGGCACCGAAGAAAGCCGGTTCGGCCTCTCGTCATGGTTTACACAAGTACACGCCGTTTGACGCAGGTTACGCACGCGTGAAACCGAAGCCCGCTGTTCCACGTGCGCAAATAGGCAGGATAAAAAGGTGGATTATTTGCTCTACAACGACATTTACCGTATAGACATCAAACAGGATCGGCGGCCGATCGGTCACATTACACAGCCGTGCGCTTTAGGCACCGTCCCTTTTCAACGCTCTATATTACATTGCTTCGGGCCGATTAAGCAACCCGGAGGCTAGTCTGCTGGACATATATGTATATGTGATATATATATATATTTTTTTTTATCCATTTTTGCAACACCCGCAAACCCGGGCACGTTACATGGCGTGTCATCTTTTAGTAGTCACCGTGTAACGCTGCAAATGTTCCAGATAGCCTTTCTAATTATAGGCTATTACTCCTTAGAGCGTGGACGCTGGTATGCGTATATTGCCTTGCAAAATTTTATACCACGAGGTTTATGCCCATATAGCCGGCAACACATTGAGCGCAACGTGCTACAAAGCTTGCAGGAGGGAAAAACTGGATGTATGACTTATTCTTAACTTGGAAAGGATGGTATTGGACTGTGTAACAGAGTATTGGACATTTAGCAGTAATAACCCCGCGTGCAAGATATCAGGGACCACTTATAGGTGTGGATTTATGAAATGTATTACAAAAGTGTGCGACAAATGTATATTTGTTGTGGATTAATTTACCGAGAAGGTTATAATGTATTAATAATGCACAAACCGATTTACATTATTATTAATACTTCACAATGCAGGCGGAAATAAAGTCCTAATTATTTTTGCCACGTGCCAGAGATGGGCCGAAAGATCCGAATTAATCTCCAGTCAGTACACGAACAAAATTATCATACTCCCAATATGAATATAAGAATTTGAGCTGCCGCGCCCACCGTTGCTAAAGAATTTTAATTTATTTTTTAAGCTTCGTAGATAATCAACGAAAAAACGATATGTGTGCAAATTTCATATAAGATTAAACATCATTAGTGGCAGATCAAGCGCTAAAAATAAAATGATTCACTCGAGAAAAATTACGTATGCTCTGATATACTTAATGCAGATGATTTTTTAAACTATTAAGTGCTAGCAATATCTTATATTTGTCATACTTATTATTTTTTCACTCCCATTGCGCACACCGAATATACAACGTGTATTTTTTAGATACTAGCGCATCATGGCTGCATTTCCTATTTCGCTCGTGGATAATAAATGTTTTGGGCATTGCACACAAATCTATGTGCTATTTCCAGGCTTGCAAACATTCGGGTAGAGAACGTAAAAAAAAGCCATACAAATTATCCAGAACAGCCAAACGTACAGAACGATACGCCTCATTGTATTTTCAACCCGAGGCAATAACTCTCGATTCCCTAAAGCATTAAAAATCGACCACTGAATAATACGGTACCAAGAATCGTACAGCCCAGTTTTTAGAAAATCATTCGGCCATTCGTGTATGCTAAATTGATTAGAATACTATTATCCACCCAATGCTAATTGCCCGACTTCCTGGTAAACTGCGTGGATCAGGCGTTACACGATGTTATTGTCGTAATCGTGGCTATAAATACAAGACTCGGCACGAAATCCCTTACCCACCAAACTACGAAAAGTCCCCTCGCCTTCTCGAGTCGTCGATCCGATCAAAATATTAAGTAGTGCAATTTCACTGGCGTAACCTCGACCAGCGAATATTATTATTTTAGATAAGATAAAAGCGCAGCTGTATGTTTGAAAGGCGCCGTAAATATATTGCGCCTGATCAGACCAATGGAAATTTTTATGGTTGGCTACACACGCACATGACTTTTGGTGACAATATTGACCCGTTTCGCTACGCACGAAGATGCTTCATCAGAATATAAATCAAGATAATAAACCCGCAAGTTCATCGGATCTTGCGATGTGTAATTTCACTTAAAGTCCTTTTTTTTAGCCGGCCGCTTGACATTGACACGTGCGAGGTATGTTTGCTGATAATATTTAATTAAATAATCGCTGTTTGGATCACGCTCAATCAATAAGTGTCAAAACCGCGAGATCAAAGAGTGAGAAACTTTCGTATATATATATGTATATATAAAAATATGAATATCTATCTCTGTGTATATACATCACGAAACGATCAAATTTCCACATTCCAAGAAGCGCCATTGTGTCCAATCAAATTGACCCTGCCAAAGCATCGAGCAAAATGATAAGCAAAAGAAGATTTCTCGTAATAAATAGTCGTGCCAAGTTTTTAGGATGATCGAGCGACTACATCGAGCCACGCATATGTTCCCAGATATTTATAATCAGGCATAAGCATTGTTGCTTACGTTTTACATAGATATGGGTTAGTCCGTAATCTTTTCGATCTGACCGAACGGAGAGTCCGCATCGAAAAATATTTAATCGATCTCTGGGAGTATCGTCACCCATCGATGTACCGAGCAGCGCGACCTCCTCGATCCTTGGTACTTTCGGAGGGTCATCGGTTCACAGACGAGATCGATTCGGCGCGATCGAAAATCCGGCAACTTTCGATGCCTTCGAGCGCATCGGCACCATATGTTAGCGTGCACGAGCCGTTGCTCTATTCCTGCAAAAATCGACTAATAAAAAGGCAACTCGTCGACCTTCGATATAGTCTATGCCTTCGTGGCGACTGGCACTCCGTCTCTTTCCTTCCTCCGTGCGCGATCGCCCCCTCGCCTTCTCGCCTGCTCGCTCCCACCATCGCAAGCTCGATCTGCCTCTCTCTCTCGCGCTCCGTCGGTGTACGCCGTTGCCAACTTTCACGTATCATAATACACAGTGAAAGAATGTGGTTTCCCTTTCAAATTACAAAATACGGTGCGAGTGTGCTGCGCAGTACACTTCCTTCGGCACCGAGTATTTTCTTCCCGGCCATTTTTCGGCTCTCGGGACTCTCGATCGAGTCATCGGTGCTCTCTCGTCTCTTTCGCGCCGTTTGATTAATCCGATCGCCCCTCAGACGCGACGTTCCTAATTCGTTGCGATGCAGGCCGCTTCGTTTGGCGCTAAGCTGGACTTCGTAATTTTTTCCCTCTCCTATTCTCCTCTTTTCTTTCTTTCTTTTTTTTTTTCCAAAGCGGACGACCAGCGTAGCGTCGAGCAGAAGCGAATCATTATGTACACCGTCGCGCGTCGTTGAGCTCGCAATTATCCACTTCCGTATGCCCGGGAGAATTCGCGGACCGAATTTTTCCCGAACTTTATCCACCTTATACGCGGTCAAATGGATCGCGTTTTATAGCCTGTTGTTACTTGAGCGACAGACCGTGTTCTCCTGGGATCTAAGCCGGGTTAGCAACACCTGAGACTGAAGCCTTGATTAAGGTATTACGTTCCAATGGTCCATATAATCGGTGCTTCATTTTACCATTAAACGCGGACTTGACCTGGATATTCGGTAAAAACAAGTGGACAGATCCGCCCCACATCGAATCGATGGGTCCCCCGGTCCACGTGCTATTGCCTTCGGCGACGATTTGTATCATCTTTCGCGCTATTAATTTAGACAGGAAAGTATTAATGTGGGCTGGTCAGGACGAACTGGGTCAGGGACGGTAATCGCGTATCCGCGATACATACATCACGGTTTGGTTACCTTTATTTATCACCACTAAAGAACACGGAAACGTGCCTCATTGGCTACGTTTTCATAACGCGCGACGAGCTGGAGTTGTGACGTCTCCACTGAGTATCGGGCAGCACACAAGTACGCGCTACTTTAATCCCGCACATGGTCAGTACTACTCGTACAACTAAATACCTCGATGTGTCGGTACTACTCGTACAACTAAATAGCACCAGCGAGTATACGATGAGGAATCGAACTATGGGATGGACTATAAAATGGTTTATTGTAAATTATTTTTGTACAAAAATATAGAGTCCGTAAGGGTAAAAAAGGGCTTTGGAAGGAGTCAATGTTTAAAGGATATTTACCTCGAGGCAGCGGACGGGCTGATGCGCCGATCGTGAACCGGCACCGACAAGCTTCGCATCTGCGAGATGGGGTACTTTCAAATGCAAGTGGAAACGCGATTTTAAGTTATCGCGGAGACTGGGCCCGGGCGATAGTTTCTTACAAGGCAAGACCGGCGATAAAATTGTCGCAGGACCGGTCTTGGAGCACGTGACGCCGCAGTGGTATACCGCAAATGCGAAAAATCGATGTCATGGAATTTATCGTAGACTTCTCGTGGGTGGTGTCCGTGCTGCAACAGGTTTCTTCTCTTTTCTTTTCACATCGCTTTATGCGCAAACCGCGGTTAAGGGCGTATCTTCGGTTCAGCCTCAATATTTAAGGATGTCCCGTATAGCGGCAAAGCAGCGCCACTTATCCGGCAGATAAAACGGTTCGAAGATATGAGGGAAGGGACTGTCCCAGCCTGTGATCCTCTGGATCGGAGCTTCCAAGTGCAAAAAGCACGCCTCCTACGAATCACACGAAATACGCTTTGATAACACCGTCAGATAACGCCTCGTACGTGAAGCCTGCTTAAATACTCGGTTCTAAAAAACCTCGATTGACTTAGGAGTTCATATTTAATGAGTCTAAAAAATAAATATTACCGCAATAAGTTACGAGCGTGAGTTTAAGATATTCAGAAAATAAAAGCGAGTAGTTAAATCAGTCTAGAGTTCGTTATTCCTCGGAACGTCTCTCTCTCTCTCTCTCTCTCCTTATTGCCCTCTCTCCTTTATCTCGCGAATATTAAATTATCGAAGTCTTTTAAGCGATTTTAAAACAGCGTAACATCACGTGTTTCTGATATTTAAAGACGCAGAAATTACAAACGTATCCAACAGCGGGTGCAACATGACTTTATCAGCCGCTAATCTGAAATTTGTTCTGCAAACACTATTACACATCGCACCTCCGATGAATCGAAATTACCGTTACTGGTTTAATACCCCTGTGCATATACTTGCAGCTGCCAAGGCGCACTTGGAATCTGATTATTACACAAGTATCTGAATTTCAAATGATTCGATCAAGTTGCCGGTCTACTAATTTAGCTAGCGATACAATTTTGCAAGATATAAATTCGTACTTCTCGGTAGCCTGGGGTGTACCGAACCGTCACGGAATACGTTGTGACGTAAGGGAAACGTGCGTATGGGTAGTACCTTGCTACATTCCCACGCAACATTAAGCACACGATCGATGCATTTTGGAGTACAAAGATTTGCGATTCGATACAATCTGCGCAAACGCAGGGCTCCTACCAACTTTCAAAATCTTACGATCCCATTATAACTGTAATAGGAAAAAAAAGCAAAAAAAAAAAAAGCTCTCCATATCTCGTCTCACGCTCGTATAATTATCGTCGTATGCAAATCGTGTGTCGGACGAAGCAGATCGATCGAACGTTCGATTAGCTTTTAAGTACAGTCTAATCAATCAAGCCGATTCGAAGATATGCGGATAGAGATTCGCGGGTTGTCCAGGGGAAGGCCAAAGGAGATCTTACCTGCACGACAGCCGCTATTTCTGCCCCAAATCCGTTCGTCATTGGTGCTTCGTGGGCGATAATGACGCGTCCAGTTTTCTTCGCCGACTGCGAACATTGGAAATGCGTCATGCGGGCTAATTCATCGGCCGATTGGCCGGTCATATGGATCAATTTGTGCCTGATTTACGCCTCGTCCCATATTGTCCGGCATAATAATAATTTATACACGGACGGTGTTAAGTGGCATATTAACAGTGCGACGGCACGGCGCGTTTTGTAATGACTATCAAATACACGGGCGAGCCGTGATAGACGTTGAAAATAAGCGACGGTGGCTTGTAATTAAGACACGTAGGCGCACCTGCGTGTGTATCCCGTTGTAAATCATTAACAACGGTAACTGGATAGTACGCATGACTGTACACTGGATACAGGTTTCTATGACATTTTAGATTTGAGCTGACCTTCCCTACAACTTTCAGAAGTTACGGTCATTCGCTACGGGTACACCCCGCATAAATTCAGATCTTAACATCGGCCGATCGATATTTAGCAGCTATCGAACGACGTTTATTATATCTGGTAATGAGCGAGTGCCTAAGATTGTTCTGCATGGGCTTTGAATACCATTGCGCGTCGAGGTACATTGCTTCTCTCTATTTTTCCAAACCGACCGGTTTTTATCGTTCACCCAGGACATTGCTCAAGATCGGTTAGGCGCTAAAAAGATTAAAATGCCAAACGCCTATTAACGCAGCCTCGTGGAGAGGCGCAATAGCGAAAACGCTTCGCGAGTGATTTTATGGATTTATTGTTCGGTCCCTCTCTTTCTCTCGCCATCTGGAGAAAATTCTTCTACAAAAAGCACAGCCAACTTGTTTTTCCTTCGACCTCGCGATCCGATTAAGAGCATTTTCCGTCCCGCAAATGATGCAGGAAGTAACTCGCACGATGTTGTTCCAGAATTTCGTTCGAACGCTCCTCTCGTTACGAAACCGCGCTGAGTTTCACAGGCATCGCGGCGTTAGCAAGACGGCGAATCCGCAAATGTATCGAAATTACGCGAAACGGGTTTCCAATTACGCTCACTTCGCCGTGCACACATTCACCGTCTATATAACATCACGGTACATAAGCCGAGGGTATGCACGCCGTACGATCGGCATATCATTAAAAGACTAAAGATCGATTAGCATAAATCAGCAGGATATTAGCGTCCATGGAAATCCGCGATATCGTAATCCAGGGGTAGGGGGGAGGGCGTCGATTTCATTTACGGCCACTTTTCATTTCGTTGCAAATGGACAGAAATACATCCATTGCTATCGCACGGACAAGGAACTCCCGCGAATCGAGGCGGTGCCTAAGTTTCGATCCGAGCGCGGAACAAAATACTCTCCGCAGTCGTATATCATTAATGATCCTCCGTTTGACGTATCGAGGAAAAATACGCGTATCCTTATTAATAATAATATCCATCCGTATGCGCAAAGAAGGTGCGCGAGGGAAGGTCAGTCGCGCTTGCGACCGGCTTGGGCCATGCGCAAGAACACGATTTCACATTCCACGTAGGTCTAAAACAACGTCCAGGTCCCGGGTAATTTTAACGAGCAAGGTGCAAAATAATGGACGAACAGGAACGTGCCGATTACCATGCAGATTATTCTAAGCAGGCACGGAGGAAGCGTAAAGTGGAATAACGAAATTACCTTGCACACGAGTTCCGTGTCCCAAGGTAGGATGGAGACGAGGTCTATCACCTCGCAGGACACACCGAGCTTCTCCTGGACGAGATCGGCCACCTCCAGCAGTACGTGCACCTGAGTGCCCCAGCCTACGAGTGTGACGGCGTCACCTACGCGAAATGCATACGTGTTAACGGACAATCGTTTCACCTTGCACAACCGATACGTTCCGCACTTGCAAATGCGCCTGTGTTCTCTCCGGCGTATCCTGTTTCAGGACCGGTCATCGCGCACAAAGCATCGGCGATTGGATAATGTAAGGACGATTATGATCGATAAATTATATTCGCCAACGGCCGTGCAAATACACGGCTCACGCATAGCTGTTCTATGCCGACTTTGTATGCAAGCGTCTTCTGGTTTTCATCTCCTCCCCCGTCTCTCTCTCCCTCTCAACCTCGAGCAGCCCAGATCGCAATCGGAGCTAACAATTGTCTAAAATAAGATTCTACGACCGTAGATAGCATTATGCGTTATCCTACGAGGATACACACGTGAGAATCGTCTATGGTAATAATGGATAATATTTTGCAAGCTTAGACGCAGGAAGCGAGGCGATGTTTATGAAGAAGAGACGCGCCGAGATAAGCGTTACATTGGCATTAAAACGGTCTCGAGATAATTCAATTCTCCGAGCTCGTTTGTCTCTGCGTACAATTACACCGTGGCCGAGGGAGTGCGTAAGAAAAAAACCCTGCGGGCTCGATTATTCGATAGTTCGACTTCCGTCCTTAATGTTAATACTAAACCTACCATTTTCTCGATATATTTATGTATACCACGTATATGCTAAAAGAAAAGGGCTATTAAGAAGAGATATCGATAGATAGATAGAATGATTTACACTGTGTTGTAGAATCATGTAAAATCCTTAAAAAAGGACTACCCCGTTAATTCGATCGCTTTAGTGAGTTTAATGTTAATAGATGCGTGAAACGTTTTATACTCGTTCAAAGTTGTATCGTATCGAAGTTTATGGAAAATAATATTTTTTGGCGGTTTGTTTTTCTCCTTCCGTTACCTGGTCGTACGACTTCGGCCTTGCCGATCTCGATCTTGTAATGGGCCACCGGCACCTGGTCGATCGCCGATCGATAAAGGATCTTTGGCTCGAACATAATGCAGGGATCGGGTTCCTCTATGCAGCTCAGCAGGAGACCTTTCGCCTGTGCCGCACCGCGCGGCACGACGATCTGGACAACAAGATTTGAAAAAGTTTCAGCGGGTTTTCCTTCACGTTCGAGATACGCGTACAGCTTCTAACGACGTGCAAACGAGCGTGCAATCTTTCAACTTCAGGAAACGCCGGCATTGACGTTGCGCGTCACTTTTTCTTTTAATCGAGATGCCCGGTGCAGGTGAGCGTACGAAGGTGTGCGAGGAAAACTTTCTTCGTGCATACCTAGAGTACGTGCGCCGTACAATATTCATGGAGTTTCTTCCAGAAAGTTGGGAACTATAACGGAGCATGGTGGTTGTACTTTGGATTTGAAATCTCGTCCCGATAACTCTTACAATCGCGACCCTTTGTTCCTGGTGTTTGTATCGATCTTTTTTTTCCTCTCTACTTTTTCGAGGAATATCGTACAGAGTTGTAAAGATATGACGTATGTCTATGTAGTAACTAACACGTTATAGTCTGAAAATTTGTGATCATTTTCTTGTTTCTTCGGGTCTGGTTCTTTATGGAGTTGAACCTGAAACCCGTTTATCTTGATCGGTGACCGCGTGTTATAGCAAACAAACGAATCTATATTATTTGTCAGACTCTCATGACCAGTGTCTAAGAATTTTTTGACGATTAATTCATCGTTTAATTTTCTAACGAAACCCATTGTTTCCCTTTGATAGCACGCAATGTCGTATGTTTCCTATAGCCAATCTTCCTATGTCCTTACATGAATATAACTGTTATAGTGTCTACCTCTGTCGGTGTTGAGTCGCGAAATATTGAAAATTTAAACCTAGCCTATTTTTTTCAAACTGCATTATCGACATAGTGCGAAGCGCACTCTGATGGAGAGGTGGTGGTAATTATCGAGGTATCGAGCGTGTACGCTTATTTCGATTATCGAAATATGCGGCAGTTCGTTTTTAACTTTCCAATGTAGAGAAGCTGTGTCGCGTGAATATACAGAAAAATACGTTATTAATAAACGTATTTAAAGTGGTTCTCGCGGATCTTATAAAAAATGATACCTTAATACGCGTTGAATTTTGAAGTGTCATTTAATAAGTGATCATCGTATAAACTCAAGAAGAAATACTGCTGTTCACCAGGAGTCAGATTTTCCGCGTGTAACGATCCAAACTGCGCGGTTGTGTTTACCTTTAAACGCCAAAAAACAGTAAAATTTGATCAAAAAATGCTAATATCTATCAATTGTATTTGGATCATCAAACGCCTCATGCGTATTTAATTTTTTATTTATATGAAAAATTGAAAAAAAGATATTTTTTTTACTAACTTCATTGTAAATGCTGAATTCTAATATAGATAAGAATTTCCAACACTTAATTAGTATTTTCTTCATTTTTTTTCTATTGTAAATCTATGTTTATGCAAACATTTTTTTTTATAAAAATTATAATGAAACGTTTAGTATTTCATGTTGATAAGCAATTCTTCATCAATATGGTCTTGCTTAGCAGATTACCGTTATAAAGGTCCTTCTGTACATAAACACGTAATTTGATATGTTTCTTTTGTGGCGAAAGGTAAACAAACCGAGTCCCCGCTGGATTCTTCTTTCTGCCGGCTTATAGTGATCGAGATGTTACACTATCGCGTGCCCTTCAAGATATCCATTACCCTTGGAAATTGCGTGGCACTACGAGGAATATTCTGCGATTATTAAGTGATGTCAGTACCAATACTGCATAAAATAGTGAAATATAAGTGATATAGTGCATTCCCCTATAACGACGCATACAGCAAATAACAGCAAATGAAAAACTCATGGATCAAGAAAAAATAAACGTAAGTTCGATTTCTTGGTATCGATCGTAAGGTTTGCGTACGTAACGAAATGTTGCCAATTTGTAACTGATAATAATCTTCGTGTTTTCGAGTGTTATATGTCCGTATGTAATTATAAGTCGTAGTATATAGAAAGGTATAACAACTTTACGTATACCGATATTTTTATGGAATTATTGCCGAACCATAATTCTGACAAATTGCTCACTGTTATTCGTAACTTTTATTAAAAATGTATTATTTTTTATTAAAGCTGATTAATTTTTTTTTGTAAGGCATACTGGTTGCCGCTACATACCTTCAATCCGGGTGTGTGCGCAAAGTAAGATTCGGGACTTTGGGAATGATAAAGCCCACCGTGTCCAACCGCCCCTGACGGTGCGCGAACCGTGAGCTTTCCACATTCAAACGCTCCGCCACTGCGGTATCTCATCTTGGCCGCTTCGTTTACTAGCTGGATGGAAAATAAGAATTTCGTAATGCTCGCGTATAGAAGTAGGAAATGACGCAGGCTGCGTATAAGTCAATAATAATATTCCGATGATGCAAATACCAGTTGCTTTCGAGGTGATGTAATATGATTTTAGGATATCAGGTTCTCAATTTATTATATATACACTTTTATCATGTTTTTCAACTACAGTGACGCAAAGACTTTGTTGTCTATTAGTTCCATCAAATCCTTTGACAAACCGCACCAACGAAAGGAGGTATTTCAATATGGACACAGAGATATAGGTTTTGAGTCTTTTGATCGAGGAATGTTAAAAGTACATGTACCGTAAATTGTATTTAGCAACGTTACAGTCGATAAAGTAGATCATGGAATAATACAAGAGTACACATCTCTTTCCTCGCGCTATACTTGCACGTAATTAGACCGTGAAAGCTTTTTGGATCAAATGAGCAGTTTGTAGATATCTTAAGAAATTACCTGATCAAAGGCAGGAAATATGTAATCGGCAAATTGAATTTCGGCGATGGCCGTGGCACCGGCTGTCGCCAAACCGATTCCAAAACCGGCTATTCCTTGTTCGCAAAGCGGTGTGTTGAACACGCGATCGGTGCCAAAACGTTTTTGAAGATCCATCGTGCATCGAAATACACCCCCGAATGCAACATCTTCTCCGAAAATCACTGATCCAATGAAAGAAATACATTAAATTTATGTCGGAAAAGCGTGAAAAGCCACAATATCGTACTTAATATAACACTTTGTACACAAACTGTGAATTTTAATTTCTTGTGCAAATTTGGCCAATACATCGACGATGAAGGAACGTGTTATCATTTTTCATTGATAAGATAATTGGTAAGTTGTATTCAAATTGTTGATTTTACGTAAGCTTCTATGTAAGAGTTCGATATTATAAATGTCGCGATAAAGCTGATAATCGGGGAGCCAGAAATAATGCAGAACGTTAACTTATCTGACAGTTAAGTGGTACAAAACGATTTTTGCTTATTAAAAGGAGCTTGTACGATAGCACGTGACCGTGAAAGGTTGGGGAAAATATTATTCTGGTCTTACCTGCGCTAGAATCTTTCTCTAAAGTCATACCAAGCCCTTGATTTATCGCTTGGAACATATTGAGTTCCTTAGTCTCTCCTAAAACGTAAAAATGATTATAATATTTCATGTTATGTCTTCCATTTATTTGTATTAGCCATAAACGGTATTCACTTCGAGCTTTGCGTGTCATATACAATAATAACATTTTCGTACAAATACGTCTGTACTCTTAAAAAAGTTGGTCAAAAACATCATAAATTCGTAAATTCAGATCATCATAAATCATAAACCTAAAAAACCGATTAAAAAGTAACAAAAGAATCTTTCATATTATCAAATCAATATCTAACTATATTTACGACAAATCCACCTTACAGTTTTTACTATCATTTTACTATACTCTCTTTTGAACCATCTCCATACTTTGCATTCCGCGACACTTCTCCAGCATATTTAACACTATCAATTTGAAAAATAAGATACCAACAGTCATAGTGCAAATTCAACTTTTGTCAAAACTCCATTCTTTACTCACGTCCTCCGTTCACCGAGGTTCAACGATCGAGTACTCCAAAACCGTTCACTTACCCGGAACATCCTGCTTCTTGTCGGGATAATACTTGAAATGTGCCCTACGGACATTTTCCCGCCACACGAGTTTCTCCGCGGTATTTAATAACGGTAATGCCCGAGCGCCCCACAGCCGCGTGTACAACTTACTGAGCACCATGGTGGATAAATGCCACCCACTAGAATATAACGATGATGGGCCTGCCTTATCTTACCAGCGCTATTTACACACAATGTGATATTTCAAGGCACGGGCCCCTGGTGCTCGACCTCACTCGAAATTCGTAAACAGCTTCGATCGCGGCACGCGGTACGCCGGCACATGTACGTTTACGCATCGCCGGCTCGATAGTGCAGGGGATATAAGCGTGCAGTAACCGGCTGTCGAACTCGAGCCGTGTTAATTCGAAAGCTATATCACACGCTAATATAGGTAGTGGGGAACGCGATAAGGAGATCTCGATGTTATTCTCATCGCTCGATATTCGCTAACCAGCGCCGGCAGATCGGCCTGCGTTTTGTATCTTAGCCTTGATAGGCAAGGATCTACGTATATGTATGTACGTGCGATTCGATGCTTCGACGCGTACATTCGACAACTAGGAACGAAAACTTCTTTGGCGAACGTTGAAGCATACGGTTGACGTCGGACATTCATATTTGTCGTACTTTGAAGATAGTTTTGAATTATAGATCAGCAAAATTTGACTTTGTAAATGCTACGTATTGCGTATTACTCATTCTTTAGAATAGGAGACTATTACTTGGTGGTATAAATGTTTTCGAGGTTTTTCAAGCTTGCCGAATGAAGGAGAGGGAGAGATTGTAGAATTGATTTGTACAGTGGTATGGAGGTAAAATTGTAATTTATTTGTCAGCAAAACTAAACTTTGTATGGATTGATTAGTTTTTGAAAACACCTCACATGATGTATTTGAAAGCTTCTAGTAGTTGTGTTCATTCTATTGCCGTTATTTCATTGAAATTTCTTATATCGTGAGCTATTTTTAGCTTAAAGATTAACGAATGTTGGTACAAAACGCGCGAATGTGGAAATATTTTTGATTATAGTTCTATAGTATCGTGAATTTTTAAAACGAGAAAGGTATAAATCATTCAAAGTGATCGAGACGAATATCTTCACGAAATGTTTATCTCGTACATCAAGAATTTCATTCACGTGCAATTTTTGTAGTATCTCGTTTATCAGTAAATCATTGCGATTCTTCGTGGTAGATAACGCAACCATCAATTCCAAGCATATTTCTTCTCATTCTTGTTCCCCTTTGCCCACGGTAGATGTCAGTAGTATGCCACTTCGCTCGATGCTCTACCTCATAGAGGGCATATCAAGATGTTTGATTTTTTACAGGATCGGTATTTCAGAGAATTGACCGCAAGTTTCATAAGATGTAGGTCTACTCTATATCTTGTCTGTGTCTTTTCTATACCCCGTCCGTGACATCGAACTAAATTAACGTACTTATTTCAAATTCTTAAAATTACTCGTGGAAAGGATGAAACTGCTCGTTTAACACTCTATAATTAAGACTTTTGTACGAATAAAAAATCAGAGTGCTCCTACTAGTACAACGTATAGAGTTATCGTCGGGACTTTCGTCGAATCGTCCATCGTTTAACGCAAAATTATCAGAGATGTCGGTGTTTCTCAGAATATCTTCCATCACCATGGAAACCAAGCGTGGGCGTCTTTCATAAATGTGAAACAAAGCTATCGTTTGTAAGCACACAGGGTTATCCTAAAAGATCCTGAAGCGTTAATCGCAAAAATGGTCGAAACGGACTGGAAAAGAATATTGTCCGTAAATCCGTCCACCCTGACGGACGACGAAATAGAAAATCTTTGTCCCACGGTAATTCAATGCGAGGTAGAGGAAATTGACGATATACATAACCTACGGACGCTTATGAAATTATCTCAGGAAATGTTACAATATAAAGATAATCAAGTAAGCAATTTTTTGTTTTATACATTTATATATTTTGCGATTTCATATATATAATATCGTATTATAAATGAGTGCTTATCAAGGTAATAATCTCCATTACTTTCTATACTTCAAAATCATGTTCGCATATCGTAATACACTTGAACAGCTTTTAATGGGAATAATTTTAAACTAAATATCATCGATAGGTCGAATCCCTGCTTCTAGAATGTGGTGAATTAAAGGAAACAATTTCCTCTTTAAAACCGGAAGCTTCTAAGCGAAGAAAAAAAGGTATTCAATGTGTGTGTGTGTGTATTAGATCCGTAACCATACTATTGCGTTACTCGTATTTCCATCGTCATTGAAATTCGTGATGTTTCTCATTTTTTAAAATCCTATTATTTATATGATACCTTTCCTTATTGACCTCACGGATTTTTTTTTCTTCAAAATGTCCCCCCTACTTCTTTGTTTCACGTTTCACACAATAGAACGAGAAACACCCGACGTAAAACATGAAGACTCCAGGTTTGCTAAAGTAAGATTTTCGAGATTATTTTTTTTTTGTCATAAAACAGTTAGGCAACTAATAAGAATATAACATATATATTTACTTTAAGCAAGCTGATGCTTCAGAGTCTGTTAGTTATGAGGACACGTTACAAGGAAAAAATAAGAAAATAAAATCCCTTATGGAGGAACTAGAAGTGAGTAATAAATTTCTACGAAAACCATCTTTTGGGGGTAAGGTTCTATTCGTTTCATGATTTTCAGGGTTTGGACAAGGAGAACATAGTTCTCAAAAAAAGATTATCAACATTGACGCAAGAGATGGAAGATGCTACCGAAAAGATGAATGATATGACGGAAGAATTGACTGCAGTACAAACAAAATCAACAGTATTTACAGGTCATTCTCATGGAAAAAAAAATATTAATTGTCCAACTAAAACCATCCTCAACAAAGTACATTCAAAAAATATTTCTTCGTAGAGCGTATATCCACATTAGAACGCGAAAACATGGCATTGGCCGCGCAAATCGAGGAGATCACCTCGCAACAAATAGACAGGGATAAAGTTATAGACGACTTTGGAATGGCAATAGACGCTAGAATTACTGAATGGAAGGTATTTCTGGAATTTGGTACATCATTCTGTAGTAGGGTTCTTCTTTTCATCTCTCTCTCTCTCTCTCTCTCTCTCTCATGTATGATATCCATTATTAGAGCATTTTGGATGAAAAGGATGCGGAAATCGAGCATCTGAAGGAAAATCTTTCGCAATCGTTGATGCACTCTGTGGCTCCTCAGAAGGAGGAGAGCATATCACAGATTGTTCATTTGAACGAGGAAATCGAAGCCAGAGATCGAATCATAGGCGAGCTACAGGCAAAACTTTCAGAGGCAATTACCGAAATAAACGATAGCGCTACTCTCGTAGAAAAATTGAAGATGGACGCGCAGAAGTAGGTATCGCTGTACAATGAAGACTATTCTAATCTTTCCTGCGATCATTTGTTGGCAGGACAAAGAATTGTTTCGTAAAATCATCAGAATTTGCAAAATCACCTAAGAGGTTTTTAGAGAATGCATATTTTTCATAGAGCGACTAAGGGCGATAGGCGGAAGGAGCAAAGGGATTTGTTGAAAAAATTACAAGACGCTCACGAGAAAATATCCGATTTGCAAAATGCATTAGCGCAAGCACAGGAGAATGAAAAATCGAAGAGCAGTAAAGTAAATCCTATGCATCTTCGTCTTTGAACTCGACAAAACAATACCATTGACTTCTAGAATTCTGAAGAAAATTTCTTGTTTAGCTATGCGAGGTATTGTCGACTCTAAGGAATTATGAGGATGAGAACAAAGGCTTGGCAGGGGCATTGTTTGAAATCAAGGAGCTGAAGAGTGCAATAGACCACAAGAATGAACATATTGGTGATTTGGCTAATGTGGTGAACAAACTAGAAATGTTAAATTCTTACCAGGAGATGGAAATTCTCACACTTAGGTAAATACAGTTTCGTAAACACCTTTTTGAGTTGACGCCAAATAATAATATATTCCATCCAGGGAAAAGTTAGGTATTCCAGAAGACGAATCGATATCCATTAAAAACACCGTTGCCAAGCGTAAAGAGGAAACGAGGAAAAAAGAGCAGCTTCTGCAGCAGAATAAACTTCTCGTCGAGGAGAATCTTGAACTGAAATCAGACGTAAGAGAAAGCCGCCTCGAGCACTTGTATTCATCCGATTTAATGTTCGACACCGTGCCAATTTGACACATCATGCGTCACAAACAGAATGCGCAATGATAAACCGCAAATCTTACTTTGCCCATTGATTCTTTATAGATCAGAATGCTAAAGTATAAGTTAAACAAATCGGCGAGGGCGTTAGATTTTCCGAACAACGCCCTAGAGTCTAGTACCGAGTTTTTGCATTCGACTAAACTGCCGGAATCGGACAGTACGCCGGTATATCCAAAGAGCGATATCGATCAGTTGAGAAAGAACGCGCAGATAGTTATAGAAGAAAACGAGGCTCTTAGGAAGGGGATGCACGAAATTCTGGATAGTATACGGAATCAAGATGGTGAATTTTCTCTAATTTTAATGGTACTTTAATAACGCACCTTTTCTGCTTACCTTCACACGGACCTCGATAGAGGGCCTTCGGGAAATTTGTCCGCCTCTCCGCCTTCTTTTAACACACGCAGAATACTATACACGAACACACATTCGATAAATCATATTGCTCACGATTAACAGCAGTAGCATCGAGTGAGTAGTCGCTATCAATCGTAACGCCAGTCGTCGATGTAAATTTTCCAACCACCTTATTCAAATCTAGATACATCACAGAACGTAATTTTTCCATCAGGTAAAAGCGCAGTCGAGATACAGTCTAGTACACTGGAGAGATTATTAGAGGCTTTAGACGTGAGGCACTTGGCCGGATGGTACCATCCAGCAATGAGGTTACAGGAACATCTCAATGTCGTGCAAGGTAGCAACGCGGAACTACGATCTCAACTTAAGCAACTAAGGTACGCTTTTCGATCCAACGACTGTTAACTCTTAATGAAGAAAATAAAGTGAAGCTAGAAATACTTCTTGAAAACTATTGCAGAAAGGAATTGCATAAGAAAGACGGTATACTGCAGAGCTTAGCACTGGGCAAGAACGTGGACATCGACAAACTATATTCAGAGGACTCTGAGAGCGAGAAAATGACAGTCTATCTCTCCGAACTGAAGAATTTACAAAACGCTTATGAGAACGAAGCCGAAGAGTGGGAGAGCCAGAAGGAGCGACTGATAGGGCAGAACGACGCCTTGAACGACGAGATGGCCAGGCAGAAGCTGCAGCTGGAAATTTACCAGAGCAACTGGAAGGCCCTGGAGGAAGGGGAGGACGAGATCAAGAAGGCTCTTGCGGTTAAGACAAGGGAATACGTCGAGATCTCCACGGAGTTGCTGGCTACTAACCGAAACAACACGCTCCTTCAGCTGCTCTACGACAAGGAGACCACGAAGGCGTACAATTATCAGAAGGAAACCGTGCTGAAGGAGAGCAATCTGAAGAAAGCTCTGGCGGAGTCGAACAAGCAGAATAAGATGTTCGAGTCCGAGATTTCAGCGCTGCGAAGCAACCTGGCTAATTCCATAAGCATTCTGGTGTACAACGAATTGAAGGAGAAGCACGAAGAACTGTGCATACGCTTTCGAAATTTATTGGAGAACGGTTTCAGCGCGCAAAACGATCGAGAAGTGCAAATGCTCAAGGCCGAGCTGGAAATGGCGAAGGAGGATAAGCGACAGTTCGAGGAGCTTTTGCGGAAGGAGGAAGGTGTGGGCGAGGAGCAAGATTCGGCGCGAGAATTGAGAGAATTGAGGACGAAGGAACTCGTGGAGAGACAACGCGCCGATCACGTGACCCAGCTGCACGAAATAAGCCAATCGCAGCTTGGGAAGTGCGACGAGACAATCAAGGAGCTCACCGCCAAAAATTCGGATTTGCAGGAGGAGCTGATCGCGCTGCATCGAAATTTGTCCAGGGTAACGCGACCGGAAGACAATCGAGAGTCGGATGATAATAAAGTGCAGGAACTGCTGGAGATTAATAATTCGCTTGGCGTGGAAATCGAGCATCTGAAGAGAGTACTCCAGATATCGCAGGAAGAGGCACGCGAGCATTACGCCCTGAACGCGCTGAAAATCTCGGAACTCGACAGCCTGAGACATCAGATCTTGGATCTGCAGGCGATCAGCGAGGACAAGGCCACGATTTCGCGACTCGACTTCGAACTGAGCAGCAGCAAAATTTCGGAGATGGAATTGAACACGCAAAAGGTTAGATTGGAAGGTGAAGTGTCTCATTTGCAGGACGAATTGTCGAATTCGCAGAAGTCATTCGAGGAGTTACGAATACGCTTACAGGATTGTCAAAAGCAATGTGAAAGTCGTTGCAGGTATAATTTCATAAATCGTTTATTTTTACGGTCTTCGTTGACAAATGGCCTTAAAAGAGCTCTCGGGAGAGGAAGACTTAAATCTTGAATATCCTTCCAGAACCTACGTGGATACCATAACGTTCTTGCAATCTCAATACGCTGGCTCCTCTTCCGCCAATACCCTGGAAAGAGTCCTCTCGATGTTCATGAAACTAAGGAACGATCGACAAAGCGTTGAGACCGATATGAGAAAAGCGAAGGAGTGTTACGAATCTGCGAGACTTCAGCAGGACCTGTTGAACAATCGCCTTCAAATCGTCAACAGTTTAAAGGACATCCTGGAACAACAGATCGGTAGCAACAGCGTCCAAGATATCATGCAACGATTCTCAGAGTATTCGCAACATAGCTTAAACGTACGTCCATTTTCTTACGTTCCACATCAACACGATGCACCAATCACTCGCACATCTATCGTACAACGCACACGATATAGTCCTATAATTTATATACAATCTACTTGAGACGCTTATTTTACGTATCAAATCCCATCTTAAAATATACCCCCAATTTCCACGATTAGGACTTCAGATATAAACGAAGAATATCCCACCTGGATAACGAGCTGCAGATGGCTAATCAAAAATTCCTCGAGTACGAGACCGTTATATCGGGCATGGAGGAGGATATGATAAACATCCAGAAAGTATGGGGCCAGCAACGGACGAAGTCGGGGAAGAGCGAGACGCAGAGCTCGGGGACAAGTCCTATTCCCCTGGAATCAAACACTGTGCCAATTCAGGCTGGTGTCGAGACGAGATCGATAGCTGTGCAAACTGATCCATACACCTGCTGCATGGAAAGGAAGGAAACGACGGAGGTCGAGCTCCAGGTGGAGTTCGATGCCCCGGTCGTCGACGCGCCGAAGAAGGAAGTTCGAGGATTGGAGGAGGCGGAGAGGGACACGAGGAGCGAGGAGGGGATTGGTTTGGTCAGCGAGCAGTTGAATCAGGCGCTGAAGCTGGCAGCAGATCGAGCTACTACGTTGACCAAGTACGAAACCCAAATAACGGAATGTCGGGCACAGGTGGAGGCCTTGAATAAAACGATCGAGAGCAAAGATCTGCAACTGGCCCAGCGCGATCAGATTTTGGAGGATTACAAGGCCCAGCAACAGCCGCCAGGCGTCGATTGCAGCGACAAGCTGGCATTGAAGTCGACCATAAACAGCATGCAGAAGTTGATCGGCCAGAAAGAGGAGACGATAGCGCGGTATCAGAATTTACTGAAGGAGGACAGAGACGAGCATAGCAGGGCGGCCGCTCGTTTGCAGGAGGAGATCAAGAATCTCCACGATCGTATATTGACGATGCAGAACGAGGCTCAGAGGTGCCGACAAAGGGCGGACTCGTTGATAAACGAAGCTGAGAAGCCGGACGAGAAGGCGAGCGGAGGGATGCGGACGGAGATTGAAGGCAGCGCGATGAGGGAAGACGAGATAGCGAGATTGCGCGAGAAGATCTCGACTCTCGAGGCGGATTTGAATATAACGAAGGAATTGAGCGAACGCTGGCGAAAACTGGCCGACG
This sequence comes from Ampulex compressa, assembly GCA_038496175.1. NCBI lineage: Eukaryota > Metazoa > Arthropoda > Insecta > Hymenoptera > Ampulicidae > Ampulex > Ampulex compressa. The sequence continues at coordinate 108,088 of JBCFXI010000589.1, read as the reverse complement.
AAAGGCTGGAGCATATGGATAGGATGAGGGAGAGGTGAGGCGCGAATGGTATTATGAAGTTTTCCTAATAATCTCTTGGCATATATTTTTCGCGAACACTTCTGCGATCCGCGATCTGCGCTTAAATCCTTTTCGACACAGTGCAATTTAAATTGAGATACGCGGATAATTCTTTCCTTCGTCGATCGAATAAATATAAATTGGGATAGTCTCGTTTTCTGAGTTTGTAGCTTGCAAGGGATAAAAAGAAGGAAATCTCCTTATTACAAGATTACTCGCGATTAATCGAATTATTTTGTCAGGCTCGAGGAACAGCATAAGAGCGAATTAGAAAGCTATAGTTCAGAATTGAATCGTTGGCATTCCGAGGCCGACTCCCTCAGGAAACAATTGTCCGAGAATCGAACGTTGCTCACAAAGGGGAATATTTCTCTGATGAGGGAACTGCAGGAGCGTGACGATAAAATTCACGAGCTTAGTCTCACTTGTCAGCAGCTCCAGGTACTCGTGCTTTTTCCAATCGCTTGGTAGTCGATTCGAATTAACCCAGGGATATATGAGTATAGGATTGATTTTTTCAAAGAACGAAGTTGAGATGATGGAATCCACTAATCGATCCCAGCAAGTGGTCGTGCACGGCGAGTGCGAGGCCAAGATGCACGAATTAACGCAGACCATAAGTCGCGATCAGTTGCAGCAACAAAGTCAGGCAGACCTCGTGCGCAGACAATTGAAGTCCTCGATGGAGAAGGAAAAAATGTATAAGCACGAGATAGCCGATCTCAAGCAACGTCTTAGTCGCAGGTACTTTTTCGTCGATGTTCTTCACGAAAAAAAAATCAAATAAATACCCACCACTTTGAATATAAAGCCAAGCATCCCTTGAGTCGATTTCAATGCGTTACTCGATACGTAACTCGTAATTCCTCGCCAGAGTCGTCGCGTTCAAAGCGTTGATATTGGACGTGCCTTTGAGATTTGTTACCACATTATTTTCTCCACGATTATAGCTGCATCTCGTGTATACATACGTAGACTAAATCATCTCTTTCCACTCTCACTCTCTCAGGTGTACACCCTTTTCATTCAGGATTCTCCACTTAAGTGTACACCCATAAAGAATCAAACCTAACAAAAACTCTCAGTCGTGAAATCGACACTGTAGACGATCGACATCGTTCACAAAGAGCGAAAGACGCACCGCTTTGACCGCGACGACGATGGAAACCCTCGCTCTGCTACGATACGCGAAAAAAAACTCGCGTAGAAAGAGAAAAAAACGCGTAAACAGAAGGGGAAAAAGCGTATCGACAAGATCTAGCATAGTTCGCGGTGCTATCAGCAAGCAGTACCTTTGTAGGTACATGGCGGTCAAGTCCCAGGAAAAAAGGGCGTCCCACCGCGAGGCGCAGCTCGAAAGGAGGGTGAAGACACTTGAGGAGGAGCTGCAAAAAGCGCAGGCACAATTGAGTCGCGAGTTCCTGGTGCAGGAAGCGAAGAAGGCGAAGGTAAACGTATGGCGCTACCGGTAAGATCGTCGTAATATCGTTTTTTGTAAGACAACTGTGAAAATCCACTGTGCAGACGGCGGAGGAGCTTTCATTGTGGGAGAAACAGAAGCGATGGCAGCAGACAGCCGAGAGGCTGAAGGAAAGGCTCAAGGAGAAGACCGAGGAGTACGCGAAATTGCTCTCGAATTACGAGAAGCTCAGGTCCGTGGTCTCCTGCATGGAGCGGGAGAAGTGGTACTTGAAGAGCAAATTGAAGATCGAAGGTAATAGCAGGGCAGGTAGTCTGTCCGCCAGACCGATATCCGCGGTTCATCCCACGCTCGTCGATGATCTCCAGAAGGAGTGCCAGACTCTGAGAGATCGCGTTAAGGAATTAACCGATCGATTGGAAAACGAAGACAACGAACAGCTGATGCAGAAAATAGACGAGCAAAAGAGGCGCATAGCAGCTTTGGAGGCCGTTTCGGAGGTGCGCGGGGTTCCGCGTTTTAGGATGCGTACACCTAATTCTGTTTTTAGATAATAAATACGTTCCCGAAGAGTACGTGTAAAAAAATATCTCCAATGTCGCGGTTATAAAAATAAAAGGAAAACAAAATTTTCTTCCTAGAATTTGGGTCGATCGTGTTGAATCAAAATAAGTCGTTTAAAAAGAGAATCAAATTTTTCTCCTAATTCGTGTTAAATCAAAATCGTGTAAAAGAAGTTCGTGTAAAAACAGAATTGGGTTTATATTCCCTTGCTTCGTGGTCGTTCCCGTTTGATAACCGTTTGATAACACGCCCTTCAGGGAAACACTTGCGTGATTAATCAGCTAGAGAAGTTAGAAATGACGAAAGATATTCTGGAAAAGATGAATCTGAAATTGGAAAGCGAGAATTTCGAGTTGCGTTTGGAGATGGAAAAGGCCAATTCGGAGACGCCGAGATTGCGTGAGAAGGTCGAGCATTTAGAAAAGTGGGTCGATACGAGTGTTTCGATGTCTCTTCCTTCATTTGCAGAAATGGAAATTAGGCTTTACAGGGATTTTCTGTTTACAGGTATATAGAACTGTTAAAAGTAGAGAAATCTTCTGAATCTAGTCCTAGATCGTCGGATAAAGAGTCGCAAGATCATGGCAATAAAAAGTCTCATTTAGAAATGGAGAAAACCATTTTTACCCTGAAGAGAATTATAGAGAAGCTCCAAGTAGAGAACAAGAGGCTAAAGGTCAATGCCAAAAGAAATCACTTCCTGGTTAATCAAGTACGTCGTACCGCCAATAATGTACTTTTCATCATACTTCAATCATTTCATACTTACGAAAATCTCGATGATATTCCTATGCAGAGAAGACCACTTTGCTTTGAGGACGACAGCATGTTGCAGCAGCAATATGAATTGGCGCAAAAGCGCGTTATTGCTCTGGAAACGGATTTGCAGCTGGCAGAGCAAAGAGTTGCTATGCTGGAAAGGGCGCAGAAAGACGACGACAGCGGAGATATGAGAATATTGAAGCAGCAGTTAAGTCACAAATCTGATCTCTTAGACAAAGTCAAGGAACTGTTGACTAGAGCAGCTATGAACGAGAAGGCTCTTCGACAACGAGTAAGCATAGATTTTTCGAACTGTGTGATCAATAAGAACTGCTTTCCCAAATCAAATCATTGATCGCGCAGAATTGGGAAAATACAAGAATAATATTTTCTAGATACATCAGTTAGAATCAAAGCACGCACACTCCACTATACCAGAGTGTTACGTGTTGCCTACTATATCCGAAAATTAAAATCTACGTAAGTACGGAACACTGTGTGGATCTTATACGCGGTAAGGAATTAATGGAATTAATCGTGCCATTTGTTGCATTCTATATACTTTTATTAAATACACAGGATTATTCAACGTGTCGGGCTTATGGTTAATTAAGGATGTATATTATCACTGTATAATATTACATAGAGTAACGGTTGATAATACACGGACTGCTTGTACATCGAGGCGCACTGCCAATTAGAAGGTTAATACGTCAAATATATATATATAGTCATCACGACATTGAAATCATTTTTTTTCTCATGACTTTTTATTTGTATCATGACACATCGTTTCCTCGTGCGACTATAAATTTCCATTATATATTATTCCGAAAGAACTGACGATAGCGTTGTTCCAAACTTGCACTTTAATCCTTTCTCTCTACCTTAAATAGTGCGGATATACTTCGTGCTAAAAGTCGGACGCGCAGTCCTTCGGTGCCTAATAAATAAAGTATTTCATAATTTATATCGGATGTATTGGTAATTTGAACACCTATGTCATATACGCGTTCTTGTTCTGTACGACCTTAGTCTACTTTGTTATATGTCTTTATTCGTGGCGCATCGCAGATGCTATTTCTGGTCACCTTATATTTTTGTAATATTTCCACTTGGAAGTTTCGCTTACAAAATCTACGTATCTAGTTAAATATGACTAGAACGGAAATAATAATATTCTGATGTTTATAGTACTTATTTACGACTACATAACATAATAAAGTAAATAATTAATCGCGAAAGCAATACTTACATAAAAGAAGAGAATTTAAAGATTACCCTAGACGGAAATATTGTACATATCGATGAAATTCAAAATAAATCAAGATTATAAATTGAAGTGTAAGAATTACCAAAAAATGGGCACATTAAATTTCTTGTAAAATCTTTGCCTCCTAGCAGTCGCTGGGATTGTCCCTGATATCTGTAATGGTGCGTCATAATTGCCCTTTAATAAAAACCACTACGTTAATAAAAACCACTCGTACGCTTGAAAATTAAATTGCGGTTTACAGTAAAACATTAAAATGGAGATTGGAAGAATCGTGACGTATGTGTAAAACTCAATCGTGCATTGCGCAAAAATTATTAGACACAAAAATGACTAGATCTCACGAACTAAACTTGATTATCGTGACATACTCAGAACTCCGTTCATATCAAGATTTAGTTGCAAACACTCGAAAATAGTGGAATTCATTTTAGAGTAGTAAGTATAGGCTGTGCTGGTGCTATAGATAAAAATCAAGCGTGATATAATAAATAGCGTTATTGATGTTAAAGCTTGTAGCAATAAAATATTTACGAGCAATGGAGAGCACGATATAGGAAAATTATCGCTTTTCGTGAATAACAAACAATTATCTTACTAAAATACATAAGAAAATACCACTGATAAAACGTGTTCCGCAATGCTTTACAAAGTAATACGCGATGCATCGAATCTATGGTAATACAGCAACGGTGATGTATGCTTGTGCATCAAGGTTGCAAATATTTTTGAAACAAGGGCATTAACTTTATAAGTCGAAGCGTTCAGAAAATTTTCGTTACTTCACACAGGTGCACCAATATATTCCCCAAAATACTATGAAAGTTTTAAAATATACCTGCAGCATTATTTATATAAATAAAATCCACGATTGTAGATGCAACAGTGCAATCCGGCATGACAAGATTATGTACATTCGACAAACAATATTCGGAGCACTTTCCAACGGCGAAAACATTTGGGTACATGTCCTTGCACTGAATACAATTTACAATACAAACATCCTCTTTCGCTGTATAAATGTCGGCTGGGGCTGCACAATTAAATAATACTTTTAATAAGACTTTAAACTCGCCATTAACTATCATTTTATCGTCAGAGTAATTATATCGCGTTTGAGTATTGGACCATAGACATGAATTCATTAATGATTAAAGTTAGCTTAACGTAAGAAACGCGAGATTACGTTACGAGGAATAAAGGCCGATGATCACCTGGTACGAGATAGCACACAAGAGTATTTGGTTTCGCGAGGTCTGGCAATACTTTGTAATCCCCGGGCGAATTGCAGTAAGCGTTGCACCTTTCGAGCAGGAAGTACTGTCTTAAGGCATCCTTACACTGTTTGCAATTCAAACGACATATACGCCTGTCATTCGTAAGCCCGCTGTCGCTCGCTAAAGATCAGATGAAATAATTAAATCCTGCTTGATTATTACGAAGCTCGGGACGAAGATTACTTGTCGCTAAATAGCATCGAGTATTTCGCGGTTTGGCCTGTGCCTTAAGTGTCGCACGCTTTCCATGGCGTTATGTTAAGATAATTAATCCTATCGCGAATCAATGAACACCGATCGATCTGGGATAGCGCGAGGCATCCCGAGATCTAATAATCACCGTTGAAAGGCGTAAGGAACGGTTCGATCGACTCCTCGCTCTCACAGTCCGGGATGAACTTTCCCTTGAACTTGACACAGCTCTCGGCACACTTTTCGCCCAGGAAGTAGGGACCAAACATTTTCTTACACTGGGCGCAGTTCCTTATGCAAGAACCTAAACAAGATTTGTTAAAAATGAATTTCAATGCCATTTGCGAGAAACCTTTTTATATTCACAGCTTGGCGGTGGCGTTAATTGTAAAGATTATAAATCAATTACAATTCTCTTTCGAATGCATTTATCATAAAGCGAAAGTGGTTGTTATTCGAATTTTTCTCTAATTTATAACATTTATAATTAAGACGACATACCGAGTGGTAAATATGAAGAATTTACACGATGCTCGTAAAAATCTTTAAAATAAATGCATGCACATATCGAGCAAAAGGGGTTTGAGCATTTATCGATAAAGATCATAATATTTGTTGTATAACGCGTATCGTGGATACAATATAAGCCACGAAAATGATCCGCTTTATCGGCTAAATATGATAAACGAATCGCGAAGAGAGTATTTTACTCACCGATAACTCTTTCGTTAGTGCTCGCGCACATCGCAACTAGAATCACGGCGTAAAGGCCAATGAGGATCCATGCGATTTGGCTCGAGAAATTCATGACTGAAACAAGTTAGCGTTCGTTAAGTGCAATCCTAAAGCGCGAAACGCGATGCCTGATTTTACACGTTGTTACGTACTGAATTAAAGACTCGACAGGGCGCTACTGCGTTCACGGTGTTATTAGCGTCACTTGCGACATAACAATTCATGATACCCGAGGGATAGAGAGAGCGGCAATTAACGATACGAGATATCGATCGTTGCCAATTATAGATCTCTATCCTGGAAGGATAATTAGCCCGAGTACCGCCAATTCCGCGAAAAACTTCGCGAGGCTTGCCGTGCGTAAAAGTGAATAGGACACCGCTACGTTTCGTGCGATAGAATTTATACATGGCGCCGGACTTACATTTCTCCATTAATTAACGATACGATCTAAGGAAGAAAAGGCCAAGCAGAGGGGGGAAATATACGGAGACCGAACCGCCTGAACTTTCGAGAAATACCCAGTTGTCGAAGTTGTCGTGACACATTAAAGGCATCTCTTAATCCTTCCAAATGGGTATCTCGCTGTCGCGTTGCAATAACAGTGAGAACAATCGAAACGATTATTCACCGCTAAGACCACCTAGACTTTATATTCCACGTTATTCTCCTGTATTTAAATCATCCCCAATTCGAAGTACGCGAGGTACGAAGGCATCGGCATTACCTCCCAATCGAATTTACGCTCGTAACATTGTACTTCCTCGTTAACGATCTTGATCCTCTCCTCCAAGGTGGGGAGGAAGACCGAAAGGCGGAGGGGGAGGAAGAGAGAAAGAGAGAATTCGATGAACTCTCAGGGATAAGTCGAAACTCGAAGTCGCCGGAGGTGACCGTTAAGTACGCGTTCACATACCGTAAATAGCCCCTCGATTCTCGCCAAAGAATGTCCCCTTTCAATGCTGGCCAAACGAGCGACAGCATTTTTCGCCAATAAATCCAAATTATTCCGGTGTCGCCTCGCAGCGAAGCTTCTCTTTTCTCTTCGCGTTCTTACCTCAGCGACTGCTTCTACAATGTCTGCTATTTTTTTTATATATGTACACATATACATACATACATATATATATATATATATATATATGTATATGTATAAATATATATACGCATTTACAGTAATTTATAACAGGAATATCCTCTGTCGAGCTTCCGCATTCGCCTTAACGGCCACATTGTGAGCGCATAAAGATAATAAATATGGATGGAAGGTGTCTCTGGCCTCTCTATCTTATCGGCATCCCTCTCTCTTTGGCTCGCGCCTCCAGGAAGCACTTGAGGATTCAAGAACGAGGTATCGATCTAATGGACGGCGCGCAAGACTTTGAGGAAGCGGTCGATCGTACGTAAGAATGATATCGCGGATCGACGCACCGAAATCCTGGGAGGCGGCCAATGCGAGGATCACGGGAAACGGGTTTGGGACGAGCGTTTCGCGACGTTGGCGGTGGACTTCGGCTTCGAGGAAGAAGCGCGGGTAAAAATCGTGCTCACCTGATTGTCCGTGCGTGGATAGAGGCGAAGCTGCTGGAATTGTTAAGACCGGACGAATGACACTGGGCTCTGTTTGACGACGGTCTTATATATCCCGAGTGGCCAGATTCATCCCTTGCGCCAGGGAAACCCCGCTGATCGATTGATCGTAATTCGGTTTCCTCGATTTCCTGCACTCAGGATCCTGTGACGTTTCTAATCGTGGTGTGCTGGATATACTTGACGGTGAGAATTACTGGACGGTTGTTGCTTAGAAAAATTAGCGCGCTTCGTGAGAGGGTATTTTTTGAGATTTTCGATAAATCTACCGCAGAGCGAATCGATCTAGCGGTTTCTTGACTTCTTTTCATAATTGCTCCTGTTGACTTCTTGTTTTTTGAGGACATAGATGGTGTATAGGAATATGTCCAGAGAGTGGCTGGTAGGATTAGCGCTAAAGGACTGACGCTAGGGGGAATTTGTTTATCGTTTAGGAATTATGATACTTTGCTTGATCAGCGTATTCGGAAGATGGACAATTCTTTCTTGGGCGGAAAGTAATTTTTTCTTTCACTCTCGTAAATTTTAATTTAAGTACTCGTCAGTAACGATGCGTCACGTTTTTTCTTATTGTTTTTGACAGTTTTATCGTAAGGAAATATGGAGAGCGTGCTGAGTTTTGAACGTAAAATATTTATTGTTCGATCGTGATTCTGTCGATCTAGGAATACAGTGGAATGGTAATTCTGACTTACCTACGATAATGTGCGTGATTAGAGATAATAATATGCTACATATTTTGTCGTAGTTGCATGTAATTAAAGAACAAAAACTCAACGAAAACGGTTAAAATTAGATAACACAATTAAATAAGCTAATAACAACAGCCGATAATATTATATAAATATGCTTTTGGCTAAAAATTATTCCGTCCTAACATTGCATTTCAAAGGTGTAACGATTAATAACACAGAAACACTCAAGTCCCAATCCCGCTACGTTGCATTAAATACAAATCACACAGAGACGTAATTTCATACGAATCACAGAAAATGGTGGATACCTCATAGTCTCATTTCTTATTAGCATGCTAATTTAATTTATTCATTAGGCTCCTCTTCCTCCTCATCGCTCTCCTTGCGCGGAGATCCGTATTCCAGGGACCAAAAATTTGTATACCGAACCGGATCTCCTTTGCGCTTTTTCATGCTGTCATTGACATCAGCATTCAGCCTGGAAACGTCGTCCTTTCTGTCTAAAATCGTGGACAGTGTTTTGTACACATTCGCCTTGTGTCGAGTCTCGGACTCTCTGCGATCCTCATCGTCGTCTTCGTCCTCCTTCAGCTTTCGCGCGACATCGTCCACGAAGTATCGCTCAAGAAAGTCCTTTTCTCCTTTACGCGCCGCAGGCGCTTCCTTTTTATCAGCCTTGAACATAAACTTCAGTATATCTTCGCGATCATCCGTTTCATCGGCGATCGGACGATTCAAAGTTTCTTCGCTCCCAGAGTTCTCGATTTTTGTTCTGGATTTATGATCCTCGGTATAAGGTGTTTCTTCAGGCTCATACTGGTATTCATCCTCGTATTTATCGTGATTTCTTGTACCTGCTGTTTGCCTTTTGGAGGATTGTTTGTCCAGTTTCTCGCTTGTACCGTCGATCTCCTCCACAGGAACATCCTGGCTGCTCTCCTTCTTCAGCTTTGCCGCCTTTGCCTTCTTGAACCTGTCAATGGTTTTGAATATCGGATCGTTCTTAAGGAATTCATCCAAAACGAAAGGTTTCTTGTACTCGTTTATATCGAAATTGACAGGATCCTCATCCTGCGTGTAATCCTCCTCTTGAACTTCCTCCAACTCCTCCGTCGTGTCTTGGCCCTCATTCGCTAAATTTTCCGTCTTTTCTATGTTCTCAAAGTCAGGCCTGTCCTCGAATTTCTCGAGCTGCTCGAGGGACTCGCGATCCTTCGCGTAAGTTGAGTTCGCATTAGACACTATCCCAGCCTTACTTTCCACATCCGCAGTTCCAGGCTGTGGAATCGCTGAATCGTTAATTCCAGAAGGTTTTGCGGATATTCTTTTAGAATTGAAAATCAGCCCAGCACCCAGCTCGTCCTTTTCCTTATGCTCTTTTAATTTTTCACCCGCCTCCTCTTTGTCCAAACTCTCCTCCCGTAGGTCAGTATAATCCGGCACTTCTACATAAGGTATCTTATCAGGATCGTAAACCGAGGATTCCGTCGAATTGCTCACGATAGCTTTTCCCCTCTGATCGTCCTGCAGCCCTGCAGAAACCTCGCCCTGCCCCTCGGTTTTATTCGACAGATTTAAATTCCGATTCGTCGGCGTGCCCTGCAAGGGCGACAAATGTTGCGCTGTTCCTCCTGAAGGTGCCGCCTTCCTTTGGAATCCTTCAGGCTTAAGGAGCCCTTTGTAAACGACTTTTGGTAACTCCAGCGACGACTGGACGCTCTTCGTATCCGGCAAAGCGAGCTTCGAGCCTCCCCCCGTCGCGTTCTCCGCCTTATCATCGCACTTTGGCAAAGCCGGAGAATAATCATAAGGCGTCGTTCTCTTCGTCGGTGGGACCACGATCCTGAATTTCGTGTTGGTGTCGTTGATGATGTCCCAAATGCGCTTGTACAGCTCTGTACCCGGATTCAGGTTGGGCGTCCTGACCGTGTACTTGTCGCTGGTCGCTTGCGCGTTGCCCTGCTGCCTCCGCTGCTCCTCGTAGCTGAGCTTCGGATGGCGATAGTACGTCTCCAGAGCGGAGCTCTGGTTCTTCGCCGGCTTCGACTCCTGAGGCGGTGGCGCCTTCTTCCGCTTCCTGTCGATCGGCCCGCCAGCCGCCCTGGCGATCCTCGTGGATCGTTTCGTGCGCCTCGCACCTTCGCCTCTCGCTGGCGCATCTCTCCTCCGCCTCTCGCCCGCCGCCTCCACGATGGTGGTGATCTTAATGACTTTACGAGGCGGCGGATCGGTTAAAACGCGGCCTTGCTTTGCGCCGGGAAGACTCTCGGCCGAATTGTGCGTAGATGCACCGCCAAGGACGGTGTCTTTCGCGGCGAATAGCCCTCTCCCCTCTACGTTTCCCACGGACCTCGATGATCCGCGGAGGATCGTTGCTTTCTGTGTTCTCGAGGCTGGGGAGACGAGAGTGGCGCTTATTTGAGGATCTTTGCTGATTGTCCAATCGACCTGACTATTTTTCCCCTTGGAGGATTTGGAAAGAACCTTGTATTTAGGCTTGAACAGTTTAGAGAATATCTCGGACAAGGCGGGCTTCGCTTCGAAAGTAGCTCGCATCGATTTCCGTAGAATCTCATTCTGAAATTATCCATGCGTCCTCGTCGTTATTCGTCGGTTTTGGCTGCTTGTATTTTGAACTATGAAGATACGGTGAGGGCCTTTACGATGCTCTTCGAAAATAGTGCGGGTATATCTTTAAGACGTGATGTGGATGTGTTAATTGTAGTACGATAAGGAAGGATGATTTCGTGGTGTATTACGCGTGATAACGATGATGCGAGTATCATGGATATATATGGTTTATACTTACTGCTCATTAGCGTGCGTGAAACTACACGTGCATCGTTTTACTACCTTCGGAATCATACTTACTGATAGCGGGCAGTGCCTTCTACGTGTACCATTGGAAACCGTGTGTTTCGGTGATAATCGTGTGTGTTCCAGGTGCAGATTCTGGCGGTACGGGGGTACGGTTCGCGAAACAAACGTAGGTCTCATGAATGGCACTCCAATAAACGTTGTTTTATTCGTCGATAGTCATTATGTACATAGTACAATATAAACAATAGCTACGATTAGGTTTGCAGCGGCGCAGAAGCCGCGTCTCGGGGCCTTCGAGGAAAGCCGGCGATCGGTCTTAAATTATCGCACCACCGATTTCTGAGCCACTGCAAAAGCGTATTTACACCGTTAGCTCACGATGAACCTCCGTGAAGCGAGCGCGATCTTCCACGACTCTGTCGTTCCAAGTTACGTTCGCCAACCGGCGGAGACGGCGAACGACGAAGGAAAACCTCGTGCTCTCGCGACGAACTCCCTTTAACGGTCGTTCAAGCAGCTCCAGAGGTGTTAAGGGCGTGCATGACACGTGGATACGCGTATGCGGCATAAATTACTACGCACTTTACGGTTATCGCTAAGTACTATCTTGAGGCAATCGTTACATCTCGTAGGGAGACGTCGGTTTATGGCTCGACGCCCAGCGACACTTCGCTGCTCGTCGCAGCGCGACTCTCGACAATCGCACCGCTCCTATCGCGTTCCACGCGCTCTACTCTGCACGTACGATCTATCGATGCCGATGGTAAGCGTTTGTGTTAGGCGCTCCTCGAACGTCCCGAAATCCTATCGTAGATTCTGTTGCGTCTCGAGCTCTCGGATGTGCGTAGCCCCTGCAATTCCGTGCCACGTGGCCCCGCCTGCGATCGCGCGCTCTCTGTTCCCCTGTGCCACGAGCTTTTACTTTCGATCGGGGCCCTTGAGTGCTGTGACGTGTGCGGTGGATACTCTATACGATCAGGCTTCTGGCCGTGGTGCACGTTACTTTCTTGTGAATCCCAGATAGGAAGCAATGCCGTTAATACTCTCAAAGAAGATTCGCAATATTTCTTGCCTGTCGTAGTGGCTCCGTACCATTCCCGGCCTCGCCGGACGTCCCGGCACGTCAAGCAAATGCTCCTCCACCAATCGCTATAGTACAATAGGTTTACATTGTAGGTGCTAGTGCTGCATTTCTCGATCGTTTTGGGACATGTTAATGTTAGGGGACACGGGTTTACTCTCTCTCTCTCTTTTTCTTTGTTGGTTAAGTTGTTTTTTTATATTGGTCCTCTTGTCGTAAAGGTCGATGGAAGAATGTTTATTCGATCCAAGCGCGAGCGGTACTTTTTATTGATTAAATCTATTATTATCGAGGTACACTGGTGAAGGACTGAGGTTTAATGATTCGTTGAGATAATTGAGCGTGGGTGTGATGGATAATTATGGAGAAAACTTATCTATATTAATTAGAGTCAATGAGACGAATTACGTGAGTGGTTCGATGGAGAGACTTGAAGCTAGGAGAAACTTTTTTTGGAGTTATGATCTAAATTATTTATCATCAAGCGAGGTTAAAATTTGAATTGATAAACTGACCGAGTACTGGACCGAATAGACATTCTTACATTGACCTTTACTTTCTCTGTTTTTGCCTGTTTGGTTAACACGAGGGGATGGCTTTTGATTTCAATGAGACACTATATGAAACAAGAATATGGGGAGAGATACCAAGCACCCGTGACGATTCTGAGAGATTTCGTGATAATGGATCTTACTTTAAGAATAGCGTACATTTTACGTGACGATACATCGAGTCGCGTTCAAAGGTTTTCAAAGAACGAAGTATTGGCAAATATTATTTAATATCCTTCTGTACTATTGTTTTTTTAAATCGAATTAATCCTTGAATGGAGATGGTATACGCGTGATGCAATACCGTTGAGAGGAAGCTGTGCGTAAAAGCAGTAATAAAAGTGATCGATAAAGGATGCTTGGTATCTGTTATTTCAATAGTTATAGAATGATAAAGGCTTTGTAAAATTCCTCTTGTCACGGGGAATAGCTTGCACACATACCAGGCATAGATTCTTCAAGGGGTAAAAATACGTACTATAACGGTGAATTAATGATGATATATGGAAACGGGGAGCGCAGGTATTTTTATTATTCGGGTTAACTAGTTGGAACCACATTCGAACGCAATTTCTGTTTTCATTGTGGGATCACATAAAGCTAAATACATCGTAAAGGATTAATAAAAAAAATGTCAGATTTAGACCACATGGAATATTTTTGAATCGTTATATCAATATCAAAATGCATTTTCAATAACACTTTGAAGGCACAAGAAGCATGTAGAAAGACTAGATATGAAGCATTATCCAACGTGCTGGCGATTTCGTGCAAATGTCGCAATAGAATAACGTGTTATGCGTAAATCCGTTAAATCGTCTATGCGTTACTATGTACATTGCGTATATTGTTATTATATAGACTTAAGTATTTCTTTCATTATGGAGATATTATGGTTTAATTGCTGTTAATATTCGCTGTCGGTAATAAATTAAAATACGGATAAGTAGAGAAAATTAAAGATGAGTGGAATAGTACAGGTCTACGATAAATTACCATGTCTACTGTGTACACCACGGAAGTTACTCTGCTCAGGGGCCTTAGGAAGTACGCCGCTCACTTGCTGTGTATATTATGTAATACCATATAACAGTAAGTTTTATAACAAAGTCTTAGGATAGGAAAAAAAAAAAAAATACTTTCTATCTATCCGTTCAAATGCGTAAGCCCAATCGAATTGGCATTGTCGATCGAGCTTGCGCGACATTCACATACGTCACGTATGCAAATGGTCAGTCATACCTCACGACAGCGCGTTACAAAGATCATCTATGCTCTCACGCGAAGATTAAAAGAACCGTTCGAAAGGTGATCGCGGCTTTGGCAACCATTCGATGCCGTGCAAAGTGCCACGCGCGCGATTTCAAGAAATCCAAACTCGAGTCGAAATTTGAAGATATACTTGCACAAGGTCCGCCTTTATTCAATGACAATTCGATGCGATTCGTACAAACTAGGTTGCCTATCGCGAGATCAATATCAGAGTATTTGACAGGTATTTGGACGTAATCGGCATTAATACGCGACGTTCCAGTGTCGCTAGATTCGTGCAAATCATGTACCTATGCGAACACTAGTCTTCACTAGATAACTAATGTTAGTTAATAGTAATGAGTATTGGGCGGAGATTCGTTTGGACCGCAATCTTTCCATTCATCAAACCCGGACAATCACACGTAACGTTCAAACCGTGATATGACATGAGCGCAAGGGGGACCTGCTTTATCGTTTTTCATTAATTACGCCTAAATCGGCCATCGGGGGAATCCGGCGTGAAAGTTTTGAACGCGTCGATTGCAAGTGGAAGAGTGCATCTCGGCTTAGCGTTCCCGGCTTATATAAAGTTACGCAACGTCCTTTCCTCGCTATGCCAGCGTAATGCATAAATGTTCAGGTCGTCCGGTGGATACGCGATAATCGCTGCCCGTTAATAATGCGCAAGGCAGTAACGTCCCAATGGAGCTCAGATCGAGATCAACCGCCATAAGATGGATCGAAATGATTGAACAACTCGTATGAATCGTTGCATATAAATATATTTGTATAAACACAATGCGACTAACTGTCATAAATGGACGGTAAAGACCGGTTGAGAATCTTGAGGCATACAAGAGATGAACGGTTTGTAATTACCGATCGTAATGATTGCTCGTTCGATACGGAATCCGCTTTACATTGGAGAACCACGATCTGACATTCGACAGGAGAATACTGCCATAAGCAAGATTAACGCACAGCTGCATACTCTCTTTGCTCGCAATGCTTCCTTAAATACGGACGTGCTACAAGAATAATATCCGGGCGTAAACGTAATCCTCGCTCCAACCAAACCATCATTTATATTACTGGGCGGGTATAAATTACAATTTGCTAATACAAATCGGGACTTCTGATCGTTCGGGGATAACAGTTAAATAAAACTACAACGTACGTTCGACATCGCGCTATATGCATTTACCTGCGCTGCGGTATTAGTCTAGTTGGAAATGCAGTGTGCAGTCACGTCTAATGCACCAGGCGCATTTCTTAACACTAGGTTTCATGCGTGCATGCCTATAGAGTCTCGGGTTAAGGGTGCCTAAGTGTCGTGCTTCCTGGCTCGGGACTGTTGTCTACGTGATGGTGTTCATCTAGGCACACTCTATTTATTACTAGGGTGGTGTACAGCCTTTTTTACTTCCCCAATTGCCTGTACTGGCCTGCTAGATTACTCACATATTGCGTGGAGTGACTCGTCGCTGGAAATTCAGCCCATTTGCTGAAGTCAATGCTGGGTAAAATGCCGCTTCGACAAGGAACCCGAGGATTTCTGTAAATATCATATCATAATTAATATTGATATCGATCTATACACAAAATACATCTAAGAAGTATACCCAGTCTCCAAGAAATTATCTTGTCCCTCATTAAATAATTCCTGAAATTTTTCGTTTTTTTTTAATCGAAAATCGTGTCAGTGTTAAATGTATTGCACTAATATATCTTACTATCCATGCCACACTTCGAAATTGTATTTAGCTTTTAATCTTTCTCATCAAACTCGAATCAGTGAGAATATTCGTTTACGCGTTGAAACTTCCTGGCGGGGCGTGGAATGCTTCCATTAAGTTTACGTCAGGCGTGAAATTTTTTGCCCCCGGCCAACTTACATTTCGTGATCCGGCAGTACCATGGGATAGACCTGTATGGTATCGATGAGATCGGTATTATCGCAGATCACTCTGGCAAGCCTTGTCTTCCGAATCTCGTTCAGTTGGCCTACGAAAGTGAAAGCACAGTTTAGAACGTACGCTTCGTTATATTTACGTCAGTTCGATCGATTAACAAGTCCTTGACTCGAGCGGCGCCGCGCCGCTCGAGATTCCCGCCGATTCGAAAGGATATCTTACCGAGAGTGAAGGACGATGGCTGGTTCGGCAGCTCGTACCAAAATCGATCGCCCCGCCGCGAATAGCTGAATTGAGTGGCGATCACGCAGGCGAAGGTTGGCCCCAACATGCTACCAGGAAGCGGCCTCTCTGACACGCCTCCGGACCAGAGATCCACGTCGGAGGGATGCCTAAAATTTGATCGCGACATCGTTACCTCCAAATTTTCTAATCATTATTTACCATCGTTGGCTTTCTGGGCCGCTTGTTTTTTTTATTGATTTCTACCCAAGCAGCGGAACTTTTAGTTATGATCGTTATACCTTAATGTCGTAAAAGTAGAAACTGCTATAAAATCGTGCTGTGAAAGTGTTATAAAATGACCGCTATAAAAGTAGAAACTCGATAAAGATGTTTTTTCTCTAATTAGCTTACCGTAGGGAGTGAATCAATTGGTGTATTTTTTAGGTTTGCACTTGGCTTTAGTATGTAATGGGTTGAATACTGCCCAGGGGGCATTTGTCAAAAAAATGATATTAAATATAATTATATTTTCATGTGTCTCGAAAGCCTGTATATGCTGCAGTGGCTTCTTCTTTAATCGTGCGTATTATATATCTTATACGTTTTTTTTTATACGTTTATGTTTTTTAATATAGAATATTTTTCTTGCGCACAAACTTCGTACTCACTGGAAGATGGAGCTGTATCTTCGGATTGTTTCGTTCGGCATAGAGCCGAAGAGTTCTTCGAAGGTGTCCGCCTCGGGAAGTCCGCAGAATTTCCTGCGAGATTTTAAGTTGGTAAAGCAGCGATTCGGGTTAATAATAAATAGTCGAAAATGGGTAAGAGTGCCAACCTGAATTCCATGTAGCTGGGAATACCGAATTCTCGGCCACGCTGCATATTGAACGAAACTAAGTCCATTCCGAATTTCGCTCCTACTTTTTTGAAGAGATGATTCGTGACCTACAAAGAGTGTAATATTGTATTGCGCCATTCGAGAAGAAATTATGTCTCCGTGTAAAAATTCCGTACTTCTTGCGTTATGGAATCGTCCATAGCCTGAGCAACTTGGTTCATCAAGCCCATGAAATATTCATCAAAGACTCCGGCGCGATAAAGATCATAAGGTCTCCTTATCAAATCAGACAGTCTCTTCGACGCTAAAGTGGAACAAAAGGTTTTGGCGATGTCACGTATTTTGTCTTATTGTTTATTGTTATATTAAAGGAAATTTGTCTCGACTTTCATGACCTACCGATAAATTTGTGCGCCTTACTCCACCTTTCGACGGCTGTTGGCAATAAGGAATGACCGAATCTAAATGCAGCCGATGCAAAGGCATCTATCACGCCAGGATTCACACTGGAGTCATAGCCGTCCCAATATTTCTGAAAGGTCCACGTAATTTTACTATAAAGTAACACCGAAGAGTATCTAATTTTAGAAAAAGTGTCGAGAAATTTGCAGCTAAAACAAAGATGCAGAGTTACATTTAGAGATAAGGTATTTCGAATTGAATTATCTCTCACTTCTTTCTCAAGGAGAAGTCCAAATTTCTCCATGACATCCTTGCCAAGTAGGATCGGCAGGAATTCATTATAAGTGATGTGCTGAATTTCAGCGATGACGATACGTCTCGCTTCCTGGAACAGCGTCTCGTCGTCCCAATGCGGGTTCACGTGAGCTAATCCCTTGGCTAATCTGTTATGCTCTCGTGCCAGTAACGTGTGCATACAGGTTAGTACCAGCTGTTCGTTCACTCGTATCTCGCCTGGGGACAAAGACACGATCCGTTCACCAAGAATGTTACCTGGAATCTTGAAAAATCTGCAATCTTTTTCCGAACCGGAAAGTCGATTACCCGGCGTGTAACTATAAATAACGAGAAACGGTTTCTAAACGGAGTCCTAAATGTTAAGTACATCGTCAGACGCGGTCTCGCTTGTACTGACGCCTAATTCGCACAATTTTGCTCATATGATAAACACGATAATTCATAATCTTCGTGGAGAACTATTTTTTCACGCGACACTCCCAAATGCACCGAGTTCAACATCGCTATATTAAAATAGATCTGGAGGAAAAACGTCGATAAAGGTTCCATTATGTAAGAGTCGGGATCGGAGGCGTCGAGTGTAGGATAGAAATAATCTGTCCTAAGAATAACGCAGTTTCAGAGAAAATATATACAGGGTGCATAGGAATTTTAAGTATCCTAGGCCCTTGACATATGAAAGTACGCGTGTGTCTGTGTATGGGAAAATGCCTGACTGGGTCACTGTAAGAACAGTCGAATTTTGACAGTCTACTTTGAAGAATCAAGAAAAAGAGTCAAGTTTAAGCCGCTGGAGAAAAAATATATTTATATTACGAAAAATCTAGTTAAATCTGTCTATTACGAAATATATTCATATTACGAAAAATCTAGTGTTTCCCTAATTCCTCCTCTAAGCCACTTCTTACGTTCTTACTTCTCTTATCTTACGTTTTATACTTCTCAACTCTTACAATAAGGAGTATTAACTACTGATACTTGTGATTAAACCCATCCTACTTCTGACAACGCACCAAACTTCCACCTTGTTTTAATCGTATACGAGCAGGCACTCTTTCCTGAATATCGCGTAGCTCGTTGATGAAGTCGTCGACCTTGATTCACAACCACTCCCTTTCTCACCCACACTTAATCGCGTTATATGGTCGCGCTGATAATCACCCGATCGGACGGCTATCAACGTTCCTCGGCCCAATGGTGCGGAAGGTGGACATTCAAAGTGAATTTTGACACGATCCCGTAAGCCCGAGCAGATAATGCGCGGCCCATTACTGTTTTACCTCGCGGCTATACGCGCTCCCATCCGATCGTTAATTACTGACAATCGTAAATAATTCGGGTCACTGAATAATGATCAACGGTTTCAATTCTGGCCGACACTGCGATCGGCCCCTTTCGAAGCATTACAAATGGCTTACGATTACCAACCTTATACTTCGCGCGAGATGCACATTGGCAATTTTACTGTACAAGAGGCACATCCTCATTCCTGTACTTTACTCTCGACGGAGCCTTCGATTAATTAGGACCTCAATGGCAAGGCAGCTAATTGAGATGAATCTTCTCGATGAAGGAAAAAGTCACGCGTAAAAATTCGATTGCTCGTGTGTCGAGTTTGGAAATTATGGCTGTTACGATGATCCGCCATAGCGCGATCGTAATGCATCGCTAATGCCATAAGGAACAAGGCGGTGCACGCAGAGCGTAAAGAGTTAAGTGTACACTGTCCTGGAGTGTGTGATTGAATTGTTTCACCTCGTGAACTCGCGTACGCAACCGTCGAATGGCGCATGCATGGTTTTTCAACTGGTTGAGTGCAACGTGGGAAAATAGCTTGCGGGATAAACTAGCGTGACGTCACTCGTTGGTAAACTGGAAAGTACTTGCATCGATTTTCATCGTAATTTAGCATCTCCCGGAGTCAAATACACCCGGATCTTGGCGGTGAATAGAAATGACTGCTTCTGAGAAATATCTTGATTCGGTCGTGAGGTAATAGCGCGAACAATAGGCACGAAGATCATGTTTGAGCCGACAGGGACATTTTAAACCAACGTTGACGTGTAAATATCCCAGATCAAGGTTCCTCGCTTTTGCATTAAATTAAAGCTCGCATACGCGCGCGGTTTATTCTCCTACACGGAATACTTACTAGCTTATTCCTGAATACGGTCTTTGATTTGTATCCAGTACTGGATCAGCGTTTGATCCTGTGTTTGCGTGAAACTCAAAATTGCACGGACTACGAATGTGGAAAATACATAAACTATACATGCGTAATATTATTGGCGCAAAAATTTGTGCACGATTACTCGTTACGTTTCAGTGCCAGATCGATCACGAACTTTTTTAATTCATTTTTTTCCTTTTTTTTTCGGCACCGACTGCTAAGGTCATTTGGTTCCGCACCACCAAATCACGAACATCTTTACTGACCTGATATTTATCATATCGAGGAGATGATTGGAGCATACTGAAAGTATGCGCTTTTCGAATTCTCATATTGCCAATAAGGACTGGGTATAAGATCGACGAAAGCTTACCAGCTTCGAAGCAGTACATGGATCGATTTGGGCGCGTGCAACCTTCATCCGGTATGTCCAATTTCAGCGGGAGTAAATCCTTCAAGCCGTACTCCGCAAAAACTGGGTTCATGCGCAGCAAGCCTCCATAACCGGACCTGAGTTTTCTGAAAACAAACATAAGCGGAAGGGGAGGTTAACGATCGAATTCGAGGGGTATTAAATTTCGCCTTGCGGAACATGCAAAGGCGGCGAAAGACGGAGGAGTTGGATTCGATTGGGTAACCGCGGATCTCATAATGCGAGTAAGGTAGAAAGTGCGAGGAACAGAATGTATCTACGTTAGAAAATATGGAACAACGTAATGCTGATTTACTGTCACGAGTGACGTAACGAACGTACTCTTAGGTGCTGTCTCGAAGGCAGTAACGAATCTGCCGATCTAGGCACGTAGCCGGATAATTTCGTATCGGTCCTCTAACTTCGCTAGTGTTGCGCCTGATCATTATCAGTTTTGAGACTTTTCTTCAACGATGGTTTCTTCACGTAATTTACGATACGACTGCACGTACATAACTCATAATTCTCCGTGTGTCACGTTTTATCCTCGGCGCTCAGTGCCGTTTAATTGCACAAACTTCTCTGTATTTGTATTTTGAAAAAAATATGGCTGTAGAAAGTCTCATATAGTCAGTCACGTGCCTAGCTCTTCACGTTAGCTTCTAAGACTATCGTCTTCGCGTTCTAGCAGCACGTGAGCGATAGTCGCTCGCTTCGGTAATGCATTTGTATCCTCAAACATCGATCTTCAACCTACTCGGTATTCCCTTATTGTCGACAAATCTTGCATACATGGAATACTTCCAAATGTCTACACTTTAATTCTAGACTTTACGTGGAATAAGTATCTACGGAATCCTGCGCGTCAACTCTAGTTTTTCTATGTGATATGTATACTATAGCTTTGATGTTTTGGTACCTAGCTTAACCAGTAGGTCCTAGACCAACTGAGCTTAGTAGTCAGTGTAATATATTAATTAAATAATAAAATAAAAAATACGTGTATATCATCATTTCTAGAGGATTTTCCATCTCACATATATACTGTAGCTTTGGTGGTTCAAAACCCAACTTAAACAGTAATTCCTAGGCCAAATGACTTTAGCAATTGATGTCGAAAATGAATAGAAAAAAAAAATAATAACTACAAAACTAAAACGCATCTTGAGAGGTATATTTTAATCCATATCTAATTGTATTGGAGTATCATCGATTCCTTCATCGATGAGCAACCCAGTTTTTCGGAGAATATAAAGAATCATGGACTTCGATGTTCATTAATATCTCGACTTAATCGAAGATGTTAACCGAGGTTTACCTGGCAAAGGTGTCCGTAATTCCGTAAACCGTGTTCCCGTCGAGTACGCCGGTGAGTAGATTGAAAGGCACTCTGGAGCCCAATCGACAGCCAGGCCTGACGGCAGGGAAGGCGCGAACGAAGTCCATACATCGTACGTTGAACAGCCTGTAGAAATAATCGTCCTCCGGTATCAGGATCTCGTTGCAATACGGATTCTTCAGGTGCGGTGGCCGGGAGCAGCATTCTTCCGGGTCGTTGCGGTTCAAGGGATCTGCAAGAATCCACGTTAATAGCACGATCCAACGATCCTCCTAACAGATAACGTCTTAATGCCGTTAATTATTCATTCATTCATGAAAGTCGCCCTCGGAATAATGATATCCGAAGGAACTCACGCACGTAGAATTATTCCAAGTACCGCCAAGAGCAGGAATGTAACGGGGCGATAAGATAAACGTACGTCGGTTGGATTTCAAGGAAAATTTCTCTTGTTTAGAAACCAATTTGTAGATTCGAGCGGCGCAACGCGGAAATCGCAAGGCTGCTCACCACGGTTAGCCGCTCGAATGTCCAAACGATTTTCTCCGAATTTCGTATGCGCGATGTAAAACCGCCACGCGGATGGAGGCCTACGATGGTCGATGCCAGAACGATATTTACATACACTCAGGCGGAGTTAATGACTGGACGTAAACTCGCAACGCGCTGGTTATTTGTCGTAGGCGTGAAATATGTCCAGATGAGAAAGGAGGGCGTATCGAGGCGCGATTGCCGTTGCCGTAACCGACGTCGCTTTTATCCTCCATTTAATAACGCCCGCTTGTAAAATATAAATCTCCATCCGCAACGAAACCACCGCGCAGAAGCTTCTCGTGTAAACAGTTAGGCAACCCTCATTACCGAGTATAGCGTACGTAGAACGAATATATAAAGGGTTAAAAGTACACAGAGAATTAGAAATGCTACTTCATAAGGCGTTTAGAAGAAAATTTGATCAGAGTACTTGGATAGCTCAGAGGTAGAGCAGTTGTCTGGAAAACAAAAGATCCCTGGTTCGAGTCCCCGATCCAGTTATCAGATGGTCCGATTTTTTTCTTCGTTTTTTTCGTACATACAGCTCTTCTCCACTTTAATTCTTAAATTTCCCCAATTTTTAATTCGATATATTCAGTACTACTTTTAATTATTTAAGCCACACAGCCGTGGTTAGAAATTGATGTCTATATGCAAATCTCGATCTCATCGGCCGCACTTTAATTCCAGACAGATCAGAAGGAGGTATTAGTATAAGTGTACGAATGCTCTCGCTATTTCAGAGACCATTATCTCTATATTTCTAAGACCATTATCTCACGTGTCATTTGAAATACATAGAGAGTTTCGCTCTAGGCCAACCCCGGTATATCTCTTTAATCCTTGTGTACGCCAGCAAATCGCATGGCCGTTCTAAACGATGCCCATTAAACGACATCAATTACGAATTTCCAGTGCGGACGTGGAGCGCGCGTTTTTGGCGTCGTTCCATGGAAACGTCATCGCGAGATCGGCCTCCGAGTAATCTGGCCGGTGATCGTTCGCTTTCTCTGGCAGTTACCCTCCTTTCGGCGTACGGTAAATATCCGACGTAGAAGGGCTCGCCAAGCATCCGCCGTCGGCCTTATACATACGCGTCAAACAGCGCGACGTAATTGGATCAACGATCGTTGCGTAATGCATAGCCGACCCGCGATATTCGGCAGCCGCATGCTTTCTAATCTCCATTCGGTTTCTATGATACGGACCGCCGATCGTTAAGCCGTTAGGCTCGAGTTTCTTGCCCCGTTCTTCGCCGATAGCCGGGGCACGCCGCTTAGCGATTACTTCACGGTGGATCACGGAGAAATCTCGACGCGATAATTACGCGACTCTAATCCGTCGCACTCTCTTTCCGACCGCAGATCCAGGCCGGAACGCCCGCGATTCTAATTTGCCGCTGTCGCTTTTTCTGTGTCCAGTTCGAGGGTACGGAATCTTTCGCGATCTCGAAGAGATACGAAAGAGTGAATGGATTGACTTCCGTGTGGGAGTGCCGAAAACCTAGAATCGGGATACCGCTCGTTCTTCGCATCTAAGCAGCAGTGGAAGTGGAGGATATTCTTTTATACGACTACACCACTCGTTCCTTGTTTAACACCGGATTTATCGAGCCGCTCGAAGCGACTGGTCGATCATTACTTAGAAGAGTTATACGGATTTACGACGATGTGTTTACTGAGATTTTCTCTGAATCTCATGCCGTGTGTGAATCGTAATGATGATAAAATTAATTTTCTTTTAAGATATATGCGACGTTATAAATATGTCGAGAGATTCTGTTGTTCCAGTGTTAAGATTAAAAACAAGTTAGAGGGATGAAAACAACAACGTACTGATAATAATAAAACACATGTAACTCAGTGTATATAAAATGAATTAAAACAACATCAGTCGCAACCGGATGCAGACTATGAAATACCGCGCGACCACGTTGGTGGCAGTCGGCATGTTAAGCACGCTCGAGACGATTCTCCTTCGAGATACTCAAGGATATCTCGATCTAAATCAGTGCACGGCCTGAAAACGATCGCACGTTGCGTGTAAATCGGTAATTATCCGTCGTGGAATCGTACCTAGGGGCGTGCCGGTGAGGGTGTAGTCGTGATCCATGAACTGTCCCCAGGCGATCACCATAACCGTGCCAGCGTGGTCGTGATAACCCTCGTCTGGATGCATCGTGCGGGACACGATGCGCGATAACGGCAGATCACGACCGGTCACGGAGATCCTAGGTGCCGTCAGCCCATCCGCGAATCGTGGAGGCAGGAGTCTGCGAGTAAAAGCGAGCACCGTGAAGGAAAAATGGTCAGAGCCAGGGTGGAGCGGTACAGTGGCCTCGAAACTGGGATATGTCGATAACAATTTTTACATCTGCATCTTGGAAGTAGGGACCGATATCCTAGCTTAACCATCCGAAGCTGTGTCCGTGGTTCGAATAAATTGTATCAATGAAAGATGACAACAATAACTATAAGAGCCTAAATATTTAAATGAATAAAACATGGAACCAGACCTTCATGTCATTGTATCAAATGACGTCGAAACAGAATTTTCACAAATAATAGAACAAATGCAAATTCATTGTTTTTATCAAATTGTATTAAGTAAATTAAAAGTGTATCTATGTTTGTAATTAAAATAATGTTCGATAATAGCTCTTTTGGATATTACGTAAGGTCTTATTTCCTTTTTACTATATTAATTGTAATAGATTTCTGCTTATTTAATAGAGGATACGCGTCGTTTATCTATTCTGTCTTAAGGGTACGCGGTCGAGAAAGTTTCGAGTTCTCTTGGATAGTGAATAGAGGTTTGAACTTCTACACAGTTTTTTCTATATGTCATTTATATCATAGCGCTCGTGTTTTGGAATTCACCTGGAACACTAGATCTTAGCTCGAACGACCATAGCAAGCAGCGTCGAAGATAAATTCGAGGAAATCGATCGCTCGGATGCGCGAAGATGCGCGCGTGTCGCGGGCTTACCTTGTGAAAGGTGACAAGGTTGCGCCCCAGGTCGGGTTCTGCAGGTTCGTGCACAAGCCGTCGTACCTCCTGTACTTTCCCGGACGACATTCCACATTGCTCAGAAAGGCCGGGCATACCTCGCGAATTAGGGTTTTGGAGGTGTCGATGAGGGGCAGACTCTTCTCGATCTCCTCGTACGTCAGGCTGTACCTGGTAACGATACACGGTTCGTTGGATTAAGGAATTACAACTTGCCTCGAAGATTGTAATCGACTCGTGTGGTAATACATCCTCCATTAACTCTCTTTGGAATAGAGGTGAGCGTTTTTCATGCGCTCGTATAAGGAGAGGCCTACAACTCTCAGACGTTACGGGCGAAACTTCCGATTCCCTGACATTTGAAAGTAATCCTGCATAATACTTCCTCGCAGCAAGGTCGATTCGGTCTACAGTCGGTGGTAGAAAAATTGATGTACACCATTCGATTAATTCTCGAGCTATACGGGCACCTCTATTCCGGAGTCTCTTCGCTCAAAGCCGATCGATCACGATCCCTAACTAATAAAGGATATGATCGTTGCTCTTACGTCTGTGCCAGATTCGTGGAGATATCCAGGAGCAGTTCCCCGACCGTGGCCAAATCCTCGGGCCTCCATATCTCCGACTTTGGTCGCGCAACGTCTGGAGAGAGGAATAATTAATATAAACGGGACAATTAGCAAGGGTGTGGAAGAAGGTAATGACCTACCGTGGGCGCGAGCCGGTCGTAATGACGTAACGCGAAATAAAGTAATCGGGCAGCGTGATGGATTATCCCGCGCCGCCTTTACGAATGACGCGTTGCGCCATTAACCGCGGCGGTGTTCGCAATTAATTTTTACTTTTACATCGGACACACTCACTGATACGTTTCCTCGCCTCGATGTAAGCATGATTGACGGCGTCGTAGGTGATGCAGGTCTGGGATCCGTGCGCCGTCGTTGGGCTGTAAGCAGAGGGAGGGAAGAAGTTGAGGACAATGAAAGTTAACTCCCGTCCGATCCTCGGTCATGAGTATTATTTACAGTCGCACCCTTCTACGTTTATCCTTTTACGCTAATTACCTAACATCACAACCTATTTTCGTGCCAAGTCTGCCATTACAGCCTTCACGGACGTACGTTTGCCGCTCAGAAATCGTGGCTATGCGAGGCTCGGATATTCTATATCAAGGTAACCCGAAACTATCTCGTTTGCGCACTCCTGCGAATGTGTATGAATTGACATATCCTGTTTCTGCAACAAAATATACTGGCATTGACGTGCCGCCCGTGGCTTTTACCGCCTTAAGGTTCACTCCGTGGCTTTGCCCGTTATCTGCGAGCAGATTAACGCCGGATTACACTACTTCCGTATCTGATATCCCGCTAGCATCGCGAGATTCCGATGGCATCCAACGGGTTTCGTGTACTTTTCCTTCGTTATCGAAAGTTTGTTAAAAAAAAAAGAGGATTGATTTAATGTTTACCAATGCTGTGGAAGTCTTTAATGTAATTTTTTATAGTGTTAGTTAGTTAGTTAATTTATACTGTTAGTTTTTTAGTGTTAGTTTATGAGCTCTAGGAAGATTATTCATTCTTAATCTTCAATATTGCCAAATATATTTATACTGATCAACGCAAGTGTTTTTTAATATGCGTTTCTGAAATATCGGGAGCACCCCGATGATTGAAAAATCCTTCTTTTCATCGAATCTGATGATCGTGTGCAATGGATATATTTAATAGCCAGATATATTCTTTACTTTTTTCAAAAAGTCCTTCGTTGGGCAATTATCCTCGAGCGTGTCGCACCGTGCGCTTACTGAAAATATATCACAAGAATGTATGAGACAAACCAGCCCGACGGTAATTGCGCCAAAGTGCTCTCTAAGAAGTCGTACGAAACTGGTGCAATAATGAACGTGTTTTATAACGGCCGTCGTGTATCAACGCTCATACCATAAGCAGGTAGCGTACTGCAATTCGTTAGATTTCTCTCAATTCTCACACGCGACGAATGTTAATTGTGTCATACCCGAAATTCGTTCCCCTTAAATACATTCATGTGCGTGAATTCAAGGGGACAACTCGTTATTATATTTAAGACCTTTATGACACGCTTTATACGTATGCATCTCACTCAACTTATAGCGTTGCATGTCCCAGAATATTGATGATGCACATAAAGCACATAGCATCTCCACTTACATACTACTCATCCCATTGCATTTAACCCATTATATGCCAAAGCCAAGTGCAAACCAAAGAAATGTACTAATTAATCAATTTCCTACAGTAGACTAATTAATGAAAAATATTTTTATCAACAATTTTATTTATATACAACGATTAAAACTAAAAGTTCCACTGTTTGGGTAGGAATAAATAAAAAACAAGCGTACCAAAAAAGGGACAATGGTGAATAATGGGTTGAAGATGCGATAAATACAGATTATACCCGAATTATTTCGGAGCATCTTACACCTTCGAAATACCAGACTGCAACAGCTTTTTCTCGTCAATGGCCGTGGAATGGCTAGAGTATTAACTGCGATCGATCGATAATCGGACTGTTATTGTTCCACGTTAGTGAAAGGTTCAAGTACGATGATTACGGCGGAGCGAATATCTTTGACTATCGTCGACCGTATTTCTGTTACGCTCGCGGTGAGCCACAGAAGGAAAAGTCAGGAGTTCAAACACGTTTTCCTTCGCGTCCTTCTAACGACGTGCACGACGGATATATTCAGACCGACGCTATTTAAGTTACAGATAATAGTCTAAAATGGTAAGAAAGCTGCCCCAGGTACGAGCTTGGCGAAGGTAGTTCGGTGACGTAAACCCCCTTTGCTTGACAAGATCCTGACATAATAAAAACCGCAAGACTGTGCTAACCTATCACGCGTGTGTGCCGTGTATGCTTTATAACGCGCCAATCTCGTTACCATTATAATTGCCGCTCCCGCTTCGTTTGCATATTTTTCACTCGAGCCAATGAGGCCCGCCGCGGAAGTACGCGTGTATAGAGAATTTCCGCGAAACTATTCCATACCTTCCAGCTTATATTTATAAGAGAAATCGCATCGTTCGCATACCCCTCGTTGTTACGTTTACCTCGCTTCTTTCCTCTGAAAAAGGTGCACGCGTTTTAGAAAACAAGGCGATAAGAGCCCGTAAATATCGCGGTGTTGGCCAGACGACCTCCTGAGAGGCGTAGGGAGGCAAATAAGGGGAATCCTAAGTGGGCATAAGGCGCCCTTTTGTTTATATCCTTACGAGGCTGCGTGCAGCGTGTGAGAAACCCGATTCTTCAGGCCTACGTTTAGTTAGGCATCGAGAAACCGATGGTCGTTGCGAATAGACGCATCAAAGCGTAACAGATTGAAACATTCTCACAGAATCGTATCATCTCTATATTTATCCGCTTAAGCGTATCTCACATATTGAGATAAAGTAGTAAGATATATTTTGGTCGGTATATTATATATTATTATTTTATTATTATGCATTGTGTCTTCCTTCGACTTTCACTTCTCCTCCTACGCAAGGTAGCGAACGTCCCCAATGATGTCCAGGATAAATATGCGCATCTCATAGCTTCCGCTTTCTTTTTCCTCTTTATTCCCCTACGATTTTCAATTAAGAGCCCGCGTTGTGGTTTGAATTTTGCGAAATCATTTTGCGGAGTTAAAGTGATGTAAACGAAAGCACTCACTGGGAATGACAGTTCGATAAATCTTCTCCGTATTGGCCAATCCTGGCCCGATGACATTCTACGGCCCTATGAAGCGGCTATGATAGGCCCGTGTCATCATACGTGGAAAAACCATGAGGATCATTCTTCATCGTTGTGCAAGTTTTGCGCCGAAGCTCTTGTGCAAGATCGTCGGCTGCCGATCGCATCGTAGGGTCGTTAAATATTATACGGCAATATTAATAGACCGTTGAGCGATACTTGTGAATTTTCCACGATTTTTCATACGCGCTTTTCGAACATAAACGCATAAACGAACTTTACAGATAGCATCGGAATCCTGATACGGAATTAGAATCTCGTTGCACGATGCCCGATGGTTCGGAATACGAAAGTCAAAGTAGTCGATACAAAATGTATTTTAATGTATTTTTATATAACCTGTATTAAAGTCCGACAGTGGAAGAATAATAAAAAGCTATGTACATTGTCCTTTTATTATTCATGATATTCTCTCGATTCCGTTAGCAATCCAAAAATCGAGAGCTCCATTATACTAATTTTCATACAAATCGGCGAACGCCTTCGCGTTTTGGCCGCGTTGTCGAAACTCGTGGGAGAGTTGCCGCTTCGAGGCTGAAGTAAAATCGATAATATCCTCGAGAATATCCGTGGTCCCACAATCGTTTACCCAGCCGTGGATTTCAGTGACTTAGAGGCAAAGAATGCTCGAAGTTTCGCGCCGCTGTTCGAGTGGCTTTGGCTGCGCGTCGTGCAGAAGGCAAAGAGAACCGAGCTCTCGTGGGAAAACGGTCTCGTCGTGACGCTTTTAATTCGAGCCGACTGCCACTGACAGTTATTAAATGCCGCTTCCCCAGCGATTAAACTCACACGACGTGGACTCGATCGGCGGGCGGTTAATCTTGCTCTGTTCTCGAACGAGCTTCCATCAGACTCGTTTTTTACATGTTGGTTCATCATACTGGAGCATCGGCCTTCCTTGCTTACCCTTCATCCGCGTCGATCATCGCTTCTTAACCGTTTTGGTGATCGACATCACCTTGAATTTGGAAATGCGTTCTCGCACACCCCTGGGAAATTTTTCTCTTGTGTTTATTTTTATTTGTGTTTTTTTAGGATGTAGGAGGAGATGATGATACGCGATAGATATTAATAAGCGTTTCAGTATGAGTGAAAAAGGAGATCTCATGTTCCCATTATCGACAGTTATATATGACATTATTGAAGTGAGAAGGAATGAAGTATGCCACTTTATTTCTAAGATGGCGATGCGGATCATTAATGATTGTAAGCGTTTTAGAAAATAAAGCGGTAAGAGCCTGTAAGTAGTACTGGCTAGACGAGCTCTTGAGTGGACATTAGGCGCCCTTCGAGCGAAGAATTCTAAGTAGACACGAGGCGCCCTTTTGTTTATATGTGCATGAGTGTACATATAAGTGAGTGTATTATATATTATTTTATCATTATATATTGCCTTTTTCCTTCATCTTTTAACCCTGATTCTACATAACCTTTGGTTTATCAAGAACTGTATGTAGTTTACTGTATGTAGACTACATCTGACAGTATGTAGTTCGGTCCAGTCAAATATATATATAGCACAAGGCAGCTTCGAACTTAATATTCCACGATTAAAATCTAGAAACTCTTCTCGCACCCCAAGTTAAGAAACACCAGCAGTGTCGACGGTGGCGCGAATCGGCGGGCGATTAAGGCCCCCCGCGATTTTTATGAATAATAAAATTTATAGATAAGATAATTATAGATAATAAAGCAGGGATAAGCTTGCGCAACCGTCGCGTGTTACGCCGACGATCGTGGCAACGTTAAACCGCGAGCAATGCGCGTTACGCCCGGTAAACATAATCGCCGATCCGACGATTTGGCGGAACGGTAATTCCACAGTGTCGAGACATTGCCTGTGGTTTTTCCTCGTTAACCGTCTTTCGTGGCTCGTTGGGATAATCGGGAGAAGTGCAGTTTCTAAACGGCGGCACGTTATTAACCCGAGGACCGGAGGCATTTCATTTCGTCTCGATGTGTTTTCTTATGCGCCCCCGAAAGGCGATACGCGAGCATTCCGCTTGTAACGGCTTTTAAATAAAAACTCGCGATTTCGAAGCTTTTTCAACGCGCGTCCATTGTCAGAGATTAACGAGCCTGCTCGAACAATTGACACGGACGGATCACGCTCGATACTTCCGTAATTCGCAGGAATCTTATTTCAGGGAGTTTTTAAATCGATCGTGCCGGAATTTGAGCGATTATCGCTTTTGAAGGGCCAAGTAGCGATTCGATTTCGTTAGCACGTTCCCATTCCCACTCGCGAATTTGTGTCTCGATATTGGAGTACGAGGTATCGGTATACGTGACTCGATTATAATCCTGGTGGATATCTGACAGTGGTATCGATTGGACACCACCGGTCGATGCACCTGCCTTGCGATGCATGGTAACGGCGCACTATTCGTTGCAGATACGATGATTATTATCGCCGATTTTTCATCGATTAACGTCGAATCGGAGTACGCGAGGATCGATGATATTACCGCGGTGATTAGCCGCTTTCAATTGCACATTCTGTTGCCATATGCGCGTAGCGGCCACGTGCAGCCTACCGTAAATATAGAAACTTGGTGAAAAATGTTTAAACCGCTTCGCTGCGCCCACAATGATATTTTGCACAAAAATTTAAACTGGATTTCAGGGCACCCCCGTGTGCTGCGCCGGCTTTCACTATGGACATTAAGTGCGGTTGTAATGTCCAAATAGCGCGTCCACAAGCCCGGGGAATGGACCATTACCACGTAACCCCGGGCAATCGTTTGCGATTTTTCTCACTTTTTGAACGGCGGATTAGCACCGCGATTCCCGTGGAATATTTGATTCTCTGAAGAATTCGTTAAGGATACGTGTACTTCAGCTGGAATCTTGAGTGAAAGAGATAGATGACTGATAATGCAATCGAGTCAACTGGATAACTGAAAAATTGTTAAGATACAGAAAAAAAAATTGAACTTCGATAGACGAGGATGCAAGTGACATAGAAGTGTTGCTGAACTTCACGCTTGTATTCGAATAATTCCTCGATTAATGAGCAAAGTAATGATGCCAATTATGTCTCCATAAATCGCAGTAGCTCCTTAACAAAATACTTCCATATCGAAACTTTGATAAGTAAGTATAAAAGCGAAGTTAAATCTAAACGACGCACGATTACGTGGAAATCACATTCTGTTAATTATTAGGATTGCGCTCGTTATTGCACCCATAAGTTTCTCATTCCTTCGATTAATAATTTCCACGCAGATCGGGATATTTAACATTCGCCCTGTAATTCTCGGATTAGTATACGTTCCACGCGTTGGGAGGAAAAACCGTAACGACCTTTGTTTCGACAAACATTTTATCATAACCAGGTTTGCCGTTTCTCATTAGCAGGGCGCCATGAAAGGCGTAACTGACTGTGCACTTTTCTACGCCTCCAAGTTTAATCGTGACTTCACAGGCCACTGCCGGTATATCATTTGCGCTCTTGAATGCTACCGCTACTCGTGGTAACAGCCTACACGAAGTATAATTTTGTCAGCTTATTTACATGGTGTATTCACGGCGCATGTATCAAAAAAATATTAGGCCTCCTCACTCGCGACACGATGGTCCTCATACTTCAACGATGCTTAGGTAAATTGAATCATTAAAACTCCTTCCACACCCGGATCAGCGGAGATCCTTTAAAGTCGAACTGGTCCAACCCGTTCGACATATAAATCCATACTGTTGCGCGATCAATGTATAGACTTGCAAGTTTTTTTATCGATCAGCATGCAGTTTTACTTGCCAGTTTTGCTCCCGATTCCTTTCGAGTGCCGAGATAAAGGCGCGCTCGCATAGTTAAGCCACGAACGCGCAGCTTTAACGGTATATTTAATCGCGGGAGAACTTTCAGAACTTCTGAGCGCTATTTTTGAACGATATCGTTACAGGCGACGACGATGCGAGTGAATTGCGGAAGCTGGCGGGTCGTTCTTTATTTTTACCAACTTCACGCTTCACGGCTGTTCGTGTCGATCGAAGCGCACGAAAGGGTCAACTGAAAAGGCCGCGGATCAATATTTGATTGATAGTTTTACCCGGCAGCGATTAGGCGGCTGCGACATTATGCACCTCTGGGAAAATCCTGCGGGAATCGCGATTAAAGGCACAGTGAAAGTCTCTCTCTCTCTCTCTCTCTCTACTCCCGGCAAAAGTTCCCGCTTTCTCCGATCCTCGAAAATGTCAGTTGGAGACGTGCAGTATTATGTAATACAACGTTATACTTCGATCAGGCCGATAAAAGTGCAAGGTGCACACAACGTAATCCAGCCGTGTAATTATGCCGTCCATAGGTTTTTTCCCAATTATAACGCAGATGTCGAGGAAAAGGTTGGGGTTAATGAAATATCGCGCTTGCCCAATGTTGAATGAAAAGAAGAGAAAAAAGATATCGGCGCGCTCATGCGCCGTGCATACTTAAATCCGCGCTCGCGAGACAACCACGCCTCGCTCGTTATTAAGATCATTATCCCCGCGTGTTAATCCCAGGATTCGGCACTGGAACTTGATATCCTCAGCTTGATCATCCCTGTGGACTGTTCTAAGTCGAAGCGCTTCACGTGAGCGCCACGCGACCCGCACACGCGATCGCCGGGGACTCAATAATTTATTCCTGAATTCGAATTTGAGTTTAAATCGTCCTTGTTCGTATATTGTATCAAGTGTTCTTTGCCATTTAGTTTTCCTTCTACATTTAATTATACTATTATATATGCTATTTTCTATATCTTCCAAAACGTATACATGCCATGCTAAATTTTCTATTGAGGCTATTTAGAATTTTCCTTGCAAAACGAAAAATTACAGAGGGACCGTTTCTTACCAATTGTAAAAATTATGAAGCATACATTAGATGGAAATTGTAATAGCATGGCGAGACACACCCCGCATGACCTGAACGAAAATCAAAAATAAGTCCGAAAGTAACGAAAAATCCATATGGTACAGAACGTGCTAAACAGTAGATCCTAGGTCAAAAGACCTAAGCGGTCAGTGCCAAAAATGAATTTAACCTTTTCCAACCCAAATGATTATTCTCGAATAGAAAAAAAAAACTTGGAAGCAAAACAATTCACAGGTACTCCATTAGTAGAAGCAGATTACACGCATGATACCAAATAGTATCATTGGGCTGCAAAGGGTTGAAAAAGAAAAGATATCCAGCGCTACATAGACGTTCACTATTTTGAAAGTGGCCTAACTCCATTTGTGGCAAGCAAACACGTATTATCCACTTGATAATTGCCATTATTTTAATACGAATTGTAAATTTAACTCTTTTCAATACACTGAAGCGATGTAACGCATGCGTGTATTTTCAATTTCATCGAAACGCAGACCCTTAAATATCTCAATTCGAGCATAAATGGCCTTAGGTCACTTTCAACATAAACTGCTCGTATCATCGCTCGTCAGCGCGAGCAGCCCCGATCTCCGTGCGTGACGCAACCGACGAATATAGCCGCGAAAGGAGGATAACGCCTCGACAAATCGCTCCCCTGAACCGAGCTTTAATCGTACGATCGGCGCGCTCCCGCGACTGTCCGATGTCGCGGCGCGATTACTTACAAGGAGCCGCGCAGCAGATTGTAGGTGTAGTCGAAGACGCTCGTCCTTCCAGGACCGTCGAGAATCAGGGCGCAGTCCTCGCCATTGGCGTAAACCTCGGCAGGCTGATACTGCAGGCCTTGGCAGGCGCTCCTCCACGTTCCCAGGAGCAGCAGGAGTCCGATTATCGCGGATCGTGGCCGCGCTATCACGGATCTGCAACATCAGAGCGCCGAAGATTATTTTCACCGCCCCGGGGATATCGCGGTACGACGTTGCACGTGCGCGCCTTCGTCTTCGAGCGTGAAAGCACAGCTTTGGGCATATCCCCTTCGCTCTCACCTCGAGAGATTCTCCATACTTTGACCCTGCCCGATTTTTCATCCGACTCTCGAAGGGCACTTTTACGAATTGCCTCGCGCGCCTGACTTTCTACGGGCTTCTATCCTCGGACGGCCTGGGGTTTTATCGAGTTGCACGGTATAAGCGGAGAGAGGAATGTTAATTTCTTTACTGTGTTTCATTGCACTTTTGTGTCTTATTCCTTTGTCTTATTCGAGCGAAATTGGCAAGTATTGATTGTCATTGGGATAGAGGAATATTTTTTCTCGGAAATCATAGAATCTGGATTGAAATGTATTTTTGTGCAAAGCTTCTAATAGGATTGAATATAGAGCGTGCATTGATGGAGAGTTTATTCAGCGAGTGGCAGATTGCTGTATGTGCGTCAGAGTTTAAATGCAAATAGCGTGTTAAACGTGCAATGTATGTACGTCATTATATCGGTGATATTTTTCTATGTACAATTTTCGAACATACCACGAAGGGAGATAAAGCTAGCCTTGAAGTCCGACACGGGCATCGTTACTCATGCTGTCGGCAGATATTCGTATACCAATTAGAAATTAGCGGCGCTAGGTATGTCAGTGTACTAATGATAATGTTTTACGTTTAATCATGATATAGCCTTGGGTAAAACTAATGTTCGCGGTCGCAGGACCGCGTGGACTAATGGAGTAATTGATTATGAACTACGTAAGAGTACAATGCTAATGCAACCGACCGTTGTTCGCGATAGCGGAGGAATTATGGGACTCGGTGTGTACGCCACTTCGTGTGTAACGTAAATTTGTCTCATTACGCTTGAAACGATTGTCTTTCTTCTTAAGGGGCAATCATAATCTTGCAGTGGTCTCAAACGTATGTCCCGATTCGTGCCTCTTACATAGTTGCTCACTGCCTTGTCGGAGGTTCCACGTCGGGAGGAAAATATTCAGTGGCGTACATGACTCTACAGTTTCCATTCGTGGAAGACTCAGTATACCAAGAACTGGGTAGGTCGTTCACTTTTGCATTGCATCGCGGCAATTGAGCATCCGATTAAAAGTCCCGACCGAAGTTTCGAAGTCTCTCGAACGAAGCAAAGGTCCATCCGTTCTCCGTAGAATTGCAACCTCGATAAATAAACCTTTATTGCCGACTTCATTGAGGAATTTACGAGCTATTTGAGCAATGCGTGCCATCGGAGAACGTATTCGAAAGGTATTTGCGTAAATGCGTCACTGGAGAGTACTGTTTAAACATACGCACTGCCCTATTTCTCGAGAAACAACAAAAGAAGGTACTTCGAAATTTCATAGAGTCGTAAGAAGATTAAAAACTCATTCGTTCAACGTTATAAAATTTCAGCATTAAAATTTGTATTTCCATCACGAATTGCTGAATTGCCGCTGCGTACAGTTCTTACCATTTCAGCTGTTAGTGGCTTCAAAATATGATAATCGCGTGTCAGATTAGCGTGTCCAATTTCCGAACTGTCGATTACCATCCTCGATAAACCTAGATGAAATTACGGTCGCGATAAGGGTGATACGATTATCGAGCATTACCCGTGCGGTATCAAAGCAGATCACGCTAAATCCTCGAGTATGCTTGAATTTGAATTTGGACGTCTATCTCTACTGTCAAGATAGATTACATTTCACGGTCAGGATGGACTTTTGGATGTCAGATTGAACGCTGCGAATTTGTGCTTTGACCGACTATCAAGCCTCTGTGCGTACCAATATTATCCTGTTGAATTGATAAGTATTCAACGATAGAGAAAATACGTAACGCGTTCTAACAACATTAATTAGCACGTGAAAGTTCAGATAAAAATTCGATATTTATGCAAATTAAAAATGATTCGCGTGGATTAATAAATATCTTGGCAATACATTTGAAACTGTACAGCGAGCACACAATCTGCTTAACGATACTACTCTAAAGCGGGTTTTCTCGCAGTGAGCCTGGAAATTAGATCAGGAATTTATATTGTTCGGCTTATCATTACGTCAGGCAGGCTGAGAGAATATCTTTAGAATGGAAACACCGCTGAATCGTGGTACACATTTTTCCGATTAAATCGTTTCGAACGCGCCGCCCGTTTTCTCTTCCGTTGAAGACATTTATCTCATTAGCGATATAAGGAGGGCTTTTATGTAATTCCTACGGTCCTTTAATCGAGGGATCATTACTGAATCGATCGGTGACAAGCAAAAACTGCAGAAAGGATCTTAACTCCGGTTGTCCTCTCGCACTGCGCCTCGATGTTTCGAGCCTCGACTTTTTAGTCAAATTCGTAACAGCCCCTTAACGAGACACCTGCGAGAATTATACGCGTGAATTTCTTATGATACGCCTCGTACAACGTGAGAAAATATTGCACGATCGTGCGCTTATCGGGAATTTCTCGAGGTATTTGCGGTTTGTCCACTAGCCGATCGCGCAATTCTGCGTGCGCTAAAGAGAGCAATTTCTTCGACGCTGGGACGTAGCTCTCGGTTAACAAGTGCGTTCATCAAGATGTAATCAACCTCGGATTGCATCCTGATAGGACACGCTTTACGATCCTGCATTCGTTATCGCCGAAGTATGAACGCCGTGAGGCAACCGCGTTGCAAAATACCAAGCGATTTTACCGCCAGCCTTCTTTTTTTGCATCGCTACGTTGCATCCATACCCGAGAAGCGTGCGTGATTTAAAGCGGGATTCATTCAGTAATCGCTGAATACGGTGCAGTCCTTAGCGACACGGCAGCTGGCAACGTTTAAGCCAAAATTGACGAAACTCGCATTTGCATTACTAAACACACCGTGCGATCATATGGAAACTTATTATTACACGTCGAATTAAGCGTTACGCTTCACTCTCACATTCCTCGATTATATTTTCTACATCGTGCGCGTATAAGTTGTGAGCGTAATGGGGGATTAACGTGGAAGGAGAAGAATATATCTTGGGGCTATTAAATATTACCCAGAGAGTGTCGAGTGTTACATGATGATACGGTGCAGGAGGCTCACGATCGGTATTAAGCTCGCAAATAGCCAATAAAGTTAGCCAACAAAGTCTGCAATGGGTAGCTAGTGAAATTGATTATAGATCGTATCGGGTTGTTTGAATTTTTTGCTCAGGCGGATGTTCGAGTTAAAGGTTTTTCTACGCACCATGAAGCCACGTTGGCTCATCGTTTAGGCTATACGCTAACAGACTCATACGTACGTACGCGCGAGTTTCTTCTTCATCGAAGACGAAAGTGCTTTTCATTCCGCTGAACGATTAGATAACTGACAATCGACTTATAAGGCGATTCCGATTCTTCCTTTTTTGCGATCACCTCACGCACTTTGAACACCGCTCACGAACGAGGTACAAGCAGCGGACCGGTTTTACTGTATTCCGTGCAATAGGCTTCAGCGATTAACTAATTGGCTTTAATCGGAATTATGCGCATTTGACGTGGAAAATTCGTGGAATTCCTCCATCGATGTATCCAGGGATCATAAATCACACGATTGAAAGATAATCCAGCGGGTCCTTTCACGACCAAGATCGCTTCTAGATAGTCCAGAATATTTGTAACCAATGTTGCGTATGCCGGTAAAATTTTTATCGGCTTGTTTCATCAGGAGTGAAAGCATCGCGCGATTTAAATCGAAAGGCGAGTGAAAAAAAAAGAAAAGTTCCGAAGACGTTACTCGATAATTATTATAGAAACAAGCTCAGGCTTTGGAGCCCGAGTTCCTCAAAAACGATGACGTAAAATCGAATTTACCGTAACGATTACGTTCACCGCAGACGACCATCGTCGTCATGGCGCTAAAATCTTTTCCGCACGAGGAATCACGTCTGGTTGGTTACGTCGCCGGTTTAGCGGTAAGCCAATCTACTATCAATCGTTCCCACTTTTTTTGCGGAAATACCAGACTTATCGCGACGAATTACGTGAATTCGGACGATATCCCGGCGACGTAACGATGAGAAATTCGTCCCGAGGAGGTCTCAAATCGCGCAGGTGTCGTCGAATCGAAAGAAAAGTGAAAATTCCCGAAGAAATCGTATCGATGAGTGACTCGACGAAAGCGCTTTCTTATATTCCTGCTTTTAGCCGCATCGCTTTCTCGCGATCTAAATATTCCTAAAAATCGGATTGCACAATTGGAATTAGTCGGTGCAGCGCGGACGAGACGTAACGCCGCGCAAATTTCTCTTATGACACTGCAGGAGTTCTTCAGGCGCGAATCGCAGATCGGTCGCGTGTTTAACATTTCCATTTGTCTTGTCCATTATGCCAAAATACCATTGGCGAGTTCTGTTTTTGCAGCGCACCGCACCGCATCACGAGCGGTGCATTTGGTGAGAAACTTTCAGCTTGAAGGACTGGCGTATCGATTATGGGCCTGTTTCATGGCAAATGGACCATTGCAATCGGACCTAATAACTCGACAGCGCGTTGTACGCAGCCCACGGTGTTGGTGCGAAATTATACGGTGCGAGATACGACGTATACCTATGCACACACGCGGCGACCTTCCAGCGCGAATTTTATAACATTAATACCCATTTTTATCGACGTGAAACTAAACCTCACCTCCACGTTTCGAATATATCCCGATACGCAAGAGCGTATTAACCCAGTAGGATTTATCTCACGGAAAATGGGTTATTT
This sequence comes from Ampulex compressa, assembly GCA_038496175.1. Classification (NCBI taxonomy): domain Eukaryota; kingdom Metazoa; phylum Arthropoda; class Insecta; order Hymenoptera; family Ampulicidae; genus Ampulex; species Ampulex compressa. The sequence continues at coordinate 68,343 of JBCFXI010000589.1, read as the reverse complement.
ACTATTCCAGATGTTTATTTTTTTAATATTTTTAATATTCTCTATAATAAATAACGCAATACCTGTACTTAGTGAATTTCTCTGTAATTTCTCTGTAATCCTTCTCTGTAATAAATAACTCAATATGTATGTATTTAGACAGTGATACTGGAGAGGATACACTTCCTATATCCTGTGTTCGCGCAAGATTGCTCAACAAATCTCGCGATTACACTTGTACACGAGTATAGATATTTTATAAGCATTTATGGCGCATTTTAGGATTCGAATCCGGAAATTTTCGCGCGACTGCTCGCGTAGGTCGCGTTTCCAAGGCGATCGTTTCTCGTTGCAAAGGAACAGCGCCGGCCGATATCTTTCGAGCGAGATGGAGCCCTCTATACTCACGTGGGCGGACAATGATTAATTGTCCCGGTAACAGGACCTCCCGCAAACGGCGCGCAGTGCTTTATTCGAGAATTAGAAACTAAAACTTATGCTCGTCGCCCGTGGTGAAAGGATTCGAAAGTGGGTAAAAGTGCCGGTCATTCGCAAAAGGACGACTCCGAATTTGAATTATGAAATGCCGCCGGCTCCTCTTTCCTCAAAGGTCCGAGGCGAGCCTCGGGTTAAATCGATAGTCTCCCCAGGACATGGCGGCGCATTACGGCGCAATTAAGATAAGGATGGGCAGGATGATCGAAATAAAGCGCGGATCACTTTCTCGTTGCGTCGTCCGCGGGTTCTCCTTTCACTTTTCGTAGTAGTCGCACGATGCAACCTGCCTCCGATGATAGAGACGGGCCGGGTTTCGCGCATTTTCCACGGTTTACCGTTAGTTGCGTGCCTGGCGATCGTCCATATCCCTTCCAAGGCAAACCCCGATATACAGACGTGCTCGTAAGGCTCTAAGTGCCATAGCTTCGATTTAACAAAAAAAAAAGAAGAAGAAGAAGAAGAACAAAAACATCGTGCCACTTAAAAGCAAATTACCGGGTTTCTTTCATCGAGAGGATGTAGATACGCGTAGTGGTAGGAGTTATATAAACGATCAAGTGCCAATCACTCTGGCATATGTACAAACGTTCGATCCGATTGGTCACTTATCGGATCTCAGTCCTCAATCTCATTTCCGTTTACCACGCGAGATCGAGTGTCCCCATCGTATCTCTACGATGTCCCCAAAGCGTAGGATACTTCAGGATGCCAAGAAAGGCGAGGTGAGATCTCTCGCGATTTTTGCATACACTCGAGGATTTTGGAGAAAGCCTTTAATAGTACCCCAAATATACTACTCCCCCCCCCCCCCCCCTCGAGACTCGCATCGCGTAGGAGCCACATCTCGAGAGGCGCGACGACTCCCGCGATAAGCGATCCTCCATACTCAAGACCAACGACCCCCGTCTCCGATTGCAACGACATTAACTCTCGGATCAGGAGCATCGCTCGATGACGCGTAAACCGCTACCTCCGCGAGCGGTAAAATCCCGCAGGGCGTGGAAGCAAGGTACATCGAGCGTTTCCGCTCGCCAGCACTCGAACCCGTAATCCTCTTACTCGAGACTCACCCGTCGTACATTCTGCTGCGGCACGCTCCACGTTGTCGAAGCTCCGTAACGAGTCGAGGGTCCGCGCGAGGAGTACCGGCCGATCGAATCTGCCGCGGTAAGACACTTTTCATACAACACTCGGTCGCGCTGAGGCAAAGAACGGATAGGGAACGTGGCGGATGCGACGAAGGGTCCCTCGATCACTGGCTCGTGCACGATCAGCGGCCCGCCACCTGCGAGTCTCGATGGTCCAACCTAGGCGATGGATCACCACCGGCTCGTTCCTGGTCTTAGGTGTCTCTCGGTTACCGACTTACTGACCAACTGGCTCGCATAATGCGGTAACCTCGCTCGTATCCCGACTTTGTGCCGCATAGTTCTTTATCGTCGAGGGGGACCCTGGGGCACACCTGGTGGTGGAAAGCTCCCCAAAAGCGTGCAGGCCTCCCGCCACCGTGGCGGAGGAGGAGGAGGGGGAGGGGTTGAGGAGGAGGAAAGTTGGCTTGCCGTGGCTCAAAGCAGGAGGGAACACGGGGAGTTAACGACACGCGGTTGGGACAGGGAGGCGAGGCGGTGGAAGGGGCTCGAAGGGGAGGAGGAGGCGTAGCTCCCGTCCACCGCGTCTTACTTTCCTTTCTCTAAACGAGCCGCGCGGCTGCTGCCCTCGATTCGAGGCATCGATTGTGTCCCCTCGATCTCCGAAATGCGCGACCGCCCGACGCCCCGTGAATCGTCGATACCTCGTCGTCCTCTCGAGGACCTCGGGAGGTTTTGATTGTCGCGTTGATTTCCTAGCTCCGGGTCTTTTGCTCGCGGCCTGATAGCGATCGAGAGGTGTCGAGGATGATGAGGCGTCTCGAAGGATCGCGATTAACCATCGAGGATCATTAATGCTAAAGTCTGGGATGTAGATCGAAGTACCTGATCGTTTGGTGCTTTTAAAAATTGGCAACGATTAATATTGAACTTTACGACGATGCTTTTTTGGTTCTTTTATCATTATATTGCGGTGTTGGATATTGAATTTGTCTTGTCGTTCTTGGATCGTTCTGTTGGATACAACGATGCTTTTTTGATTCTTTTATCATTTTATTGCGATATTGGATACTGAATTTTTCTTGTTCTTGGATCGCTATGTTGGATATTGAATTTTTACTTTATTCTGTTTTTCTTTTTTTTTATGGATATACGTGTTATAAATGTTTTTATATGGACATTTCCGGAAAGCGGTTGATAGTTTAAGCGTTAACGGGGGTTGTCCGGAAGGCAAGGCGCTGGAATGCGGTTTTTAAGGAGTGTATCATTTCGGATCTAAAAATCGGGTACTTTCACCATATCAAAGCGTTGGTGGTACACGGGTTAAATTATACTGCTGCAGCATTCGTTTTAGGTCTTAAGTTTAGCCCATTTGCATTATTAGCGTATATAGGCGCTCGATTTTCCTGGTCGCTATCACCGGAGAGTATATATACGCCCAACTTTGTTGGTCGCTATCATTATTCAGAATGGCCTTAGCAGTCGATGCCATATTGTACAAAATCAATCATTATTCATTAGCTAAAAAATGGAAATGGAGATTATAGATAAGAAAATAGAAATTCTGATTATAGCAAAGAATAAATTAGGCCACTGTAACAAAGGCGAAGTGTTGAAATAAAATCCAAAAATCGAATTTGGCGATAAAGACCTTTACATATTTCCTTATCGTGCAAATGGGTTAGATATTGTATGTTGATGTCCCTCTTCTTTCGAAGAAGTTTACGATCCCGTATGCCCATGTAATTGGCAAGGGGATCAAAGTATCTCGCGAATCGCCTCCTTAAATATTCTTACGAACCGGACTCTGGCTGAGAGTGATAGCTTCGGGATCCTTTCATCGGCCACAGCCAATTTCTGTCTTTGCCGAGGCGCTCTCCTCTCTGGGCCGAATGATATACATATACTGCTTATTCACGATTAGCTTCGTTCGATATTGATCGAGCGTTGAAAGTTCTTACATGTTACCAGTTTCCTCGCTCCTGCACTCGCTTTACATAACACACTCCCGCGATCTTTCTTCCCAGCCGCTCGATTAGAATACTTTACGGTAGCAAATCCTTCGAGATCGTGCGAAGGATCAGGTTGTATCTGAATTAGAACAGAAGGAAACCAATTTCGTCCCCGATAACGATTTACAAGGAAAACTCACTTTCTTCATAGCCATTCTAAGCGTCTGGGGAACTGGCGAGCATCCGTTTTACAAAAAAAAAAAAACCATTCCTTACACTCGTTCGAAGTTAGATTTTCCCATCGATGTCGTAAAATAAGTATGAAAATCCTCCCTCGGTCAAAACTTTCGCCAGCTTCATCGTGCGATGCATACGCACATATCGAAATACAAGCCAGTATTCGGCACCGCTAATTTGCATTTATCATCTAATCTAAGCTAATCGCTACACGATGAACGCGCGCGATACGCAAAGCGGACAGAGCCCGGCGCGCGATGCGTGACCGTTTAATTCGCAATTTCGGGGGACATTAAAAGTACCATAATCGAGGCGATAAATACTCGAACGCGAGAGAAATTTGTACTACCCTCTTATAGGCGATATCAGCGTAGACACGCGGCTAAACCGCTGCTTAGTTCTATTACGTAAGATATTCACAACATTTAGTTGCATTATGTAAGCAAAGAAAGCCGTGAGAACTTTAAACAGTAGGGGGAATATTATAAATACAATTATGATTGCGTCATTGAATTAAGAGTCGCGGCGTTTACTTGCCGATCGGCCAACCACCGCGGGATCCATTATTTATCGGGTCTTATGCAGGAGGAATGCGAGGGTAATTAGTCTGCCACGCACAGTGGTTCGTTCTTTATAAATTCGGAGCCGATCACGAAGGTCGATAATGTTCGGTTGTCCGCTAATGGGGGTATTCGGCAACGCAATGATATTGGGAAACCGCGTTGGCATACACGCATGGCGGTCGAGGCGAATTTTTGTTATTCGAGCGCAAGCTCGAAACATTGCATCGAAATTTCACGGTGGCCGACACCCGTAAATTCTTATGCCCGTCGCGCTTAATTGATTTCCCGTCGTCTTATTAAGTTACGCGCCACGCGTGGCCCTCGCGAAGCCCGGCCCCCTTCACCCTTAATGTCTACAACGAGACTTTATCGTGGTTCGGTGTTTCGCCGACAGAAATTAACGATGGAAGGATATCGATCGTCCCTTTACAGATTTACGTCTTGCAGATTTGAGAAAACTTCGTAATGCCTCTTAATGCACCCTGTGAAGGATCTTCGTCGAATCGTGATCCAATTGTTTTGAATAAGTTTGGAAGGAGGCTATATATCAAATCTTCCTTCTCGATGAGAGACGTTCATTCCCAATGTCGTATTATATAATAATATATCACGATCACCGTGTGCGTATTATAATTAATGGTAGATCGTATCGTGCCAAAAGTCTCTTCTCTGAATTTCATGAGCGCACTTACATATGGAGATTCGTACATTTTCAATGCTGATCGTGATTTTTTTATTGCGTTGCCATCGTCGAAGTACAGACTCGTTTTTATTGCAGGTAATAATTCTTGGCGAGTACAACGAGAAAGCGTTCTAGGTGTCAAAAGATATCTGGTAGAAAAAGATTGGCGAGGTAACGTTATACGGTGTACATAAGGATTTCTTTCTTCATCGATCTTATCGGGATTATTTTCCGAAGGTGCGCCGTTCCGATTCTCAGTCACATGTATCCCTATCGATTATTGTGTAACTTACTACTAACGTTGCAGTGACACGCGCGCCAGCCCTACAACGTATATTTTTGCTAACGCGGATTAGATCGTACTTTCGCGCTTCCTCGAAATATTTCTATCCAGGACTTCCCCCGGGATTACGCGCGAAATGATTTCACGCTTTCCACCGCCGCTCGCGGTACTTTGTTCGTCGTCCTAACGATTTTGTGTTCATCAAATTGCTTTCATATACATATACCTCTAAACTCTGACTTTAGAAAGGTCATTGCACCGTGCGCGTATCGTATTAAAATACTCGGAATAATTGTTTCGAATTCAAGCTTCAATGCTCTCAATGAAATCTCGTTACTGCCGACACTCCTACAAGCGAATCAACCCCGGATTTGTTATGCGATTTGTAACACGATACGCGTGTCTTCTGCACCGCCGACTTCCAGAACGCGGAGGTCCGTGTGACGAGCGAAATAAATCGGTGAAAGGATTTGGCACGGATTATTAAAAGATCGATGCGATTAATCAACTTGCGGCGATAGCAGTGCTCGAAACGATTTTTATATTCCTGGCTCCCTGGGCGGAGAGATTAACGACCGCGTTAAGTTGGATTATGGAAATCTCGCAGTATCCGGACTGATATCGGACAGGAAACGCTTTCTATATCTGGTTATATAGCATCCTGCTGCGTTTAGCGCGCGTATTGCGACTTTACGCCGAAAAACCTGATTTTCAAGATCATTCTCGAAATCGCCGGGTCGAAGGAAAGTTGCAAGCGTGTTCTTGGAAAAAGGTCGAGCCAGGTATGTAATGTACGTTACGATCAGGAAATACCTTCGCGTTTTGAAGTACGATTACAATTAGACAGATGGAAAGGCGAAGCTAATAGTTTATTTCCTTGGAGGCGATAAATCAGCCGGTTAATACCTCGGTGCAATCTCTTTGCCAATTGTACCAGGTATTTATGCCTTTACGTGACTAGTGTATACCTATAAGCTCAGCGAAATGGATGGAAATCTGAAAAGATTTTACGTATTCCCCGAGTATCTCTCTCTTTCACGTAACCTTCGTTGGTAGACGCACCTTGCGCCTGATTTATGGGATACGAAGATCGACACGCTGGACAAATTTGTTACATGGCGCAGGTTATCAGGGTTGCCTTTTTTTTCTATGATATTCTGTATAATTATAATAGTCTTTACAACAAACTATGCATACGTATAACACAGTGTGAAGAGGGGAAAATTTGTAATAATACGCTTTTTATAATAAATTATAATAAATACGCTTTTTTTTTCAGTTGTCCAAGTTCCGCGGACTGAAAGATTAATAAAGCTGCGGGTTAAAAATCGGAACGCAACTTTCTAGTGTATTGCTGATAATCAAGCGGAAGAATGATGCTATTCGCGATATAATCGCGTTGCATATATGAACGTAACATTGCATTCGCCACTCTCCTGGCTTCGTACGTGCGAAGCTCCTCTTCCTACGTGGGACGAGCCACTTCGTTCTTCCTCCCTTGACTTCATCTAAAATGTCTCGATGCCAAATCGCTCGGAAATTTTGCAATGTGACGCGCGTTAGCGTTCTTAATCTAATCTAAACGCTGGGGAATTAATTCGAATCGGCACACGGTCGGCTGGTGATCCGTCCCAACTGCATTGGCACGTGTGTCACGATCTCGGCGTAAGGTTTAAATCGAATTTAATTTGGCTCGCTGGAGATAGAACGCTCGCTCGCTCCGCGGAAAATAAATTAATCAGTTTGCACAAACGCTTTAGCCGCACTTTGTACCGAGCGTGGCTAACGGCGCTTTGTTCAATCTTTCAGGGGTTCTGCACCGGCTGCTTCGAATCGACACGAATCGACGTCAGGAAGACGATATTGATGATGTTAAAAGCGAAAAAATTAACACAAAAATCGTATTTTCGAACATACAAACGGGTTATTCAGGATTTAGTCGTGAACGAATTTGGAAACGTTTCCAATTTATCGAACACTCCCAAGTGAACTTAGGCGATGGAATTCAGGTGAGAAATTGGAAGGTGATTAGACGCGAATCGGACGTGCCTTAATATTCCGCGTACGTCGAGCAATTTTGCTCTAAGTAAGCCGGGACAATTAAACGGCTTGCGCAATCCCAGTATTTTCGCCTGCAGCAGCCGGGAATTCAGCGACAAAACAGCTATAATGGAGAATAGCACCGTGTGTTGTAACGACTGGAAGCGTAGAACAAGACGTAAAATCCGAATCATCAACGGTCGGGTGGACCTGTTTTTACATAATGGAGCGAACAATTTTGATCGCGAATGTTGATCCGCTGGAGATCGCTGATTCACGTCTCCGCGTGACGCGCGAAAAAGGGAGGCGTCGGGCAGAAAGTAATAAGCGCGTGTCTCGTGGTTCGTCCGCTTCTCGATTCCAGATGACGATGGAGACACGTTGCATCAACTCCCGTCGCGGATATTTACATAATTGGAGGACCAGTGGTCACACTGAACAGGACTTTCTAAACTGTAATAGAGATATAGCATTTTCATCCTATCCGCGAGAAATCATTAATTCTCTTGGTTAATGTCTTCCTATTCATTGCTATCTTGATGAATCGAATAATAGACTCTTAATAGAAATTACATTCATCATCCCGGTGATTTGTATTTGACGCGTAAATCGTAGTCTGGATAATCAGGCGTACTTTCAGAAGGATGGACGCGATGTAAATGTCATTCTCGATTGTCAAAAATGAAGAGGCGACAATCGCCTTTTTACAGCTTTGCGTACTGGCGAACTGGTCTCGATAATTAAGCGTATTGTCAGAAGGATGGACGCGATGTAAATGTCGTTTGTACTCGATTTTCAGAAATGAAGAGGCGACGATCGCCCTTTGTATCTTCGTATACTGGAAAACGATGAATTTATCGAAGAATCGTTAACATAAGGGTTTAAACATTATCGCGAAAGTGTGAATAAATCGTTACTAAAACGAGCATTTTGTAGCCTCGGCGCTGAAAGTGCTTTATATTTACATGTTGTACCTTTCTAGTTCAGAAACTTGTTTTACTTGATTTTGTTTCAAGGCATTCTACTTGCGTGTAAGACACAATCTTTTTGCCGTTATAGTTTATCCGATTCCAGTGTATATTACATCGATCGCTCCAAGTGTTCCGACTTAAATTTATCAATCCTGCATATGGATTGACTATTTTTCCAAAAACATCCACGTATCGACGACTTCGACACTTCCGTTATTTATATGTATCCAGGTCGAAAGAAATTTGCTTGAACGAAGATTCGTATCGGAGCAAAAACTTATTCTACATGCAACTGCGATTTCGACTGACAGGAATCGAAAAGAGAGTACTTTCTCTGTAGATTCGCTACGCTCGAAAGCAGCGCTCCGCGTTTCTGATGTCACGAGGTCACCAAAGAAACGACCACTGCGCACTTCTTTTGCGCAACGGCGATGCAACCGAATTCCCGATACCATTATTTTCGAAATTGAGACAAATAATGACGGCTGCTGGAAAAAGCTTAGGAATTCCACGACGTGAAATTTGAAGATGGTAATCGATCAACGATGACATATCACGATACGCTCATGACGTTATTAATATTGTTAAGTTAAAGGTGGAAACGTAGTATTGCACGAAGTAGCATCGGCATTATTCACATATACGAGCTCTTTCGATCAGGCTTACACGTCTGTAACCATCGAATTACAGTGCTGGGTTCCTTGAACCGCGCAGCAAAATTGCTTCCGGCATCGAAAACCAGTGTTTCTAGCCGCTGTAATGTGGATACAAGGCAAAAATCCCGAGGCATCATCGTCTTCTCTATTGCCAATTTCGCAGTAGCCGTTTTTATTGCGAGTACCTCGCGCCCAGTGAATTATCGCGAATATAGTAGCACCGCTGATAGCACGGGCTGCCTCCTCGGTATCGAGCACGTGTATATCACGGCATTTCATAATCGCCTCCCAGTTATTTCGCTTCATCAGGCTACACGGTTCGGATCTAATTGACGAGTTTATCCAAAGCGACGAGCTGCATCTCGCGCGTTTGCGCAATCGACTCTCGAGACTGATGCCTGCCAGAAGAAATAATATAAATGGCTTAAACACAAAAGGGACCGCGCAATCGTGGTGAATAAGTATCACGCTCGGTTTTGTCGGGCCGATTTATTCCTTCCATAACGACCACGTGCTTATGGCAACGATTTAAACTGGCGCATAGAAAAAGTGTTACTTCAAAGACATGTTAGCTCTTTGACGGCCGCAAACAGTGATGCTCGCATCCTTGCGAAGGAACCCCAGCTGTTGCATGCATTGTAATACATCGAAGGGTTCGATAATCTGGAAAAAAACTATTCGTGATAGCTTTTAGGTTCGAAGGCACCGCGCGTGAGTGCAGGAAAGCGTTGATTAAGTGCACTATGCCACCTCGGGTGATACTCGATTTATTCGGGGTTATCTCTTTGGGAGACAAGATTGCAGAAAATAAAATACCCCTCTAAATTAAACAAATTTGATATATATATATATTTATATCAACAAAGAAATCGTATATTAGATGTACAACATTTCTTCCTCCATAGCCAACCATGGAGAATACTTTGAACCATATACGTGTAACCACGTTTTTACAGCAAAGCCCCGAATTTCAGAAAAAAAAAAACCAACGCAAACAAACTTTTACACCCGATAATATAAAAACAAAAAAATAATAATTGAATTCAATTTGTTTTCATAGTGCGGAACTCATATAGTAAGACTAGATATAAATCTATGCGCATGGAGCTATTCCAATATTTCCAGGTGGCTCTGACAATGTTCCACCATGCATTATCATACATCAAAAAGGTGGGACATTTTTAATCGCACCGTGCCTCAAAGAGTTAATGAATGAGCCGTGCTTTCCTGCCGAGGGAAACCGCTTCGCACGACCGTGGAGTTTCGCTACATTGGGGGGTAGCCGAGGAGCGATAAATGGATTGGCATTGGGCAATAACGACGTCGCCCCGGGGCCGGGTTTCGCTGATTTAAGTTTGATCGATCGAGAGTGGATCGAGAGTTACACGTAGGACATAGGAGCGATCTCTATCTACAGATCTCGGCTGTTGCTATTCGACTTCTCACGGCTTTGGCGCTGGGAGTTGCTATATCCGCGTTCGAATGATCGATATCGCGCTCTTGGCATATCTATTTTGGCGAGCAGGGAAAAAATCCAGCGATAGAGACAGGCCGATTACAACAATGGAAAGCACGGCGATCGGGGCGATACGCGCTATCTTCGTTGTTTCGCGTCGGATTTGTCGATGGGGAGTGCCGTTTATATGCATCCACCTCTGGAAAGTGTCTGGAAAGCATTTCGAATATGTCCTAACCGTGCTTTTTGAATCTCGATAAGATTCGTGCATCTCGTAATTTATGAAAAATGACCGATGAATTTAGAAGTTAGAAGTACGAATTTGTGAAGTTGAATCGATGGTTAACATTGTGTATATATATATATATCAATATATATTATATCGGGTAAGATTATAAATTTCAGTGCAGTTTGTAAATCGCGCGCATATTAAGCGTAGAATCGGTAAACCAGGTCCGGCCTGTCCCTGCCACTTGGCACCTCCACGATCGCATTCCAGCTTCTCCTTGCCCCCCTTCAGAGGTCACGGCACAAATTATTGATTCGGTGTGTACGCCGGTCTCGGCGGAAAGCACCTTGCGGAAGGTCCGGCTAAACTCGACAACCAGACCCTCCCGCTAGGACGATCCTCCTTTTGCGTCCCAGGGAGGACGCTTGTGATGCCATTGATATCAACGAGGCATTCGATTTGCCACAATACGCAAACGCGTATGCATCGGCAGCCGTAGAAGCGTCCGCAATGGAAGAGGTGCTTTGGGCGATCCACATTGGCACGTCTTGTCCGGTTTGGCTTCTGCCAAGGGGGTTCTGACATTAAAAATCGCGTGCCTCACAAGCCGAACAGTTAACTGACTGTAGAATATGTCCTCGGTAGTTGGGTGCCCTGGGTATTCGACCACTTCCTCTATAATGCTGTGACCGGAGCTAGCAGCGTCGTCGCACCGCGAGTCTCCCGAACTGACCGGGCTGATTAGCAGCTCAAGAGCCCATTATCGCTTTGTTTTTATTACGTTCTCTACCTCCCTACCATATACGTCTAAGTTTTGTTGTTTATTATTCTACATTTCTATTCTGTCCGCACACGTGTGGTTGAAATAATGGTTTGCCTGAATGGAGGCGCCTTACGCAGGTAAGCCTACTTACTTTGGGGTGTCGGCAAGTGCCCCGCAAGGATCGCTTCTGACTGCTCAGTTTAACGTCCCAGCAGGTAAGCAGTCTTTGACACGATACTTTGAACTTTGACTGGTGACGTTGATTTATTCTTAGTCCGGTGTTTCACCATTGACCTGCCCGGCATGATTGTACCTACCAGGAGCCTTCACCCCAGCCGCCCCAGCCCCATGGTTCATTGACACACGTTAACCACGATAGCTATGACAAGGCGATACACCGCGAAGGGGTCGCGTCTGGCCCCTTCTCGTGTTCGTTTAATGCTGCTGCCGTATGTTCGAGCACGCGCCCTAATCCTAGGCGTGTATCAATGGCACGGCCGTTCTTCGCCAATGGCCACGTGTCCAAGTATTATATTGTAAGGCATATCTCCATCATGCATATCTCCGATCCTCGCAAGGTTTTCGGCATGGCGCATTCCGCTTATATTCTTACAAAAGATTACATTTACTCCATATATTTGTATTATTTTGTAACTTTCACTAATAAAAATTTGAGTAATTTCGCAAGCCACTGTATATAGTATTCTCTTAAAGAAAATGTAGAAAGGTGCTACTTGGTAAAATATTATTAGCATAATCATTTAAAAATGAAATCATATTAGGTGTGTCACTCTCCTAACGCCGCCAGTTTTCGAAATTCGGGGGTTTATTGTAAAAAACTGGTTATACATTTATTATTCAAAGTACTGTCCATTGTTGGCCATTACTTTCTCCCATCTTTCGGGTAATATACGAATTCCACGTACGATGAAAAAATCACTGCTTACAGCTAAAGCTATCTATAAGAAAATTACAGAAGCAAAGTTGCTCACATAAGAATTTAGGCTAGTTGCCTACGTTTCAATTAAGTGTACATGTATGTTCTTTCTAATCTTTAAGTAAAATAAATATTTCTTTTTAAAAAAGATATATGGGAAAGTAATAATTGAAATACACATATGACACGTGTTTTCTATGACTTTTTACCATTTCTCAGTTAAATTACAAATTCTGTTGTAGTACAAATTTAGTAGCTTCAACGCAATGTACCTATCTAGGCATTTTCGACTCCAATTGAAGTCTCCGATTCATTTTGACAATTGGAAGTAGTGATAATCCAGAAGTGTTATACCAATTACATAAGCCATATGCAGAAGAAGTGTCCAAGCGAGTCATAAAATCACCTCTTTCGTTTCAACAGTTATATGCATCCGAGTATTGACATGACTTGTAACAACTTGAATCTGTATTGTCCAGAATAGTTCTTAACCCATTCGGGACCGATTGCACACCGTGTGTAGAATAGTAATGATGAGCAATTTTCAGTTATTCTGAGTAAAGTATTCGTCGAAATAAGAATTTTTGTTTATTAATAGTATCTGTAAAGTATATAAAAACATAATTTGGCATTGCTTTTCATTTGTACCAAATAAAATAAAACATTTTGTTTGGGTTTTCGAAATGTACATTTTCCGGAAATATCATTGCAGAAATCCATATATCCAATTGCATTTTTTCAAATCTGTCACTAACAGCAATAGTATCATCTTCTATTATATTACTGAGTTAGTTACATTACTTTACCACCTTGACGCATTTATTTTGCTATTTCTTTAAAATTTTCTTTGCATTATATCTGATTCTTCTTTTTTTAAGGCAAAATAACGATTTTATATTATCTTACTATTTTTTAAATACATGTTTATCATTTTTAATGATGTATTTTTATTTTACTTCACATTGTACACAAGGGTGTGCAATTCGGCTCCTCGTAGTAAAAATCTTCGAAGGGACCAGTTCCACACACGGTGTACAATCATCGTATTCATGCGAATTCTCTTACGAATTGGGTGATTTCCATATTAAACAAGTTTTTTTGATTAGAAATAAACGATATAAACAAAAAAAAAATTTCGCTCTTGGGGATCGTGTTCGAAAAAGAACGCCGTCTCGAATGGGTTAATCTATTTCGGCGTTCAAATGTAGGATTTGTTGTTGACAGCTGTCTGCAGTCAATTTTTTCCTAAAGTAAGCACTGCATAATACAAGATTCTCTTTATGCCCTATCACATTGTAACGCCGGCTAAGGATACCGCGTTATGCTAGCAGAGCGATGTATGTCAACGGGCTTGTTGATAACAGAAGACTTGAGAGAGAGAGAGAGAGAGCGCGCCGACTTCGTGGTTGCCAGACGCAATCTCGTCTTCGTGCGAACATAATTGTATTCCAGTAAATATTCTCGTTCCTTTTATTACTAGTTGTGTTGTGTTAGTGATATGGAGTCTGCAGCTAGCATCCCTCGGCGCAACAATATCTACAATATTACTTTGACATGAATGTCAAGTTTTACACTTGATGTTGATTTTCCAGAATATAGCAACAATCTTTTCATTTCAGATTTTTAAACAATATTATATAACGATCTGATACTGCTCGGGATTCCGTTGGAACTCCACGACGCGTCGACAATTGAGATGGCACCAGCGATCTAGCGCTCCTTGAGTTATGCGCACCCTCTAGCGCATCACGCGTCGATCGTTCTATCGATCGGCCATTACAGTATCACTGTTCCTTCGTAACGGTCGCGACGTGATATCTGTGCTTCCTTTTGAGTATTATCAAAACTTCTGTGTAATATAGTGTGTATTCTTATTTCTGTTTTTGTGCCTTATCATTAAAAGAGGTTTATCTGATGGAGTAATATGCTATAAGTTGCATTGCAGCAGTTTAATTTTAACTATTCAGCTTATCAGTCGAATATTCATATTCTCAAAAACTATTATCATAGGCTTACAATTGGGCGGGCAAGGGGGTAGTCCACTGAGCATCACTGCTACAAGAAGTTTATTATCGAGTGGTTTTTACACATCTGCCTGGTGATGAGTTATGAACATAATTTTGGCTATATATTGGTGTATATATGAATACTTGATGGATTTCTGATTGAAGAATTCTTTTAATAACTATAGCCAACTTTCAAATCCCTTACAAGCTCTTTCAAGCTTCTCTATTGTTAGTATTTATCAATAACATTAACCTGATATTACATTGCCATCACATGTGCGTTGAAACTAGTGTTGCAAACTATGCTATGCGGCAACATTGTGAGATTTGTACTCTAGATCAATTAGCAGATGTTAAATATGCTTATTGTTTCTTTTTCACGAAATAATATTCTCAGAAAGAAAAGAAACAAGGAAAAATTACGCACATTAAAAGCGTTTTAATTTGTCAATTCTGGACTCATAATCTATTGGGTCCATGCATAAGTCCGTAGTGAAATTCCGACAGATGCCGTTCACGGTTGTTTTTCCGCCCTCACTTGTTTCAAACAAACGAAGTGTCGTACCATACGTGAAAGCTGAAATTTGTGCCGACATTTTAAAAAAGTATTCATAGTCATCCGTTACGTGTATAAAATTTAATTATATTTTGAACATGGAAGGAAAAAATTTTTATTTTCGGTGCATTTCGCTTTTTTATTTCCGAAAAGGTAAAACGCGTCGCAGGTCCACTAAAAAATATGCGCCGTATACGGAGAGAATGCCGTAAGCAAAAGTGTGTGTCGGAAGTGGTTTGCGAAATTTTGTTGTGGAGATTTTGATCTCGGAGATGTTCCTCGCTCTAGTCGGCCAGTTACTACTGATGTCGATCATATCAAGGCTTTAATTGACTCTGACCGGCATTTGACGATTACAGAGATCGGAAAAAACCTCAATGTTGATCGATCAACTGCTTCGAGACATTTACGAAAGTTTGGGATGATAAAGAAGTTTGATGCTTGGGTGCCGACGTTTTGAGCGAAAGGAATTTAGTGGACCGAATTTCTGCTTGCGATTCGTTGCTGAAACGTCATCTATATGAACTATTTTTAAAGCAGATGATAACTGGTGACGAAAAATGGATTCTTTACAATAATATCACTCGAAAAAGATCATGGTCAAAGCGCGGAGATGCTCTTCAAACGGTTCCAAGGTAGGATCGCACCCAAAGAAGGTGATGATCGGTATCTGGTGGGATTATATAGGAATCGCGTATTATGAGTTGCTCCCACCCAACAAAACAATTGATTCCACCAAGTACTGCTCACAACTGGATAAATTAAAGCAAGCGATCGATCAGAAGCGGCTTGAATTGGCGAACAGAAATTTCTTTGGTAACTGGGCAAAAATTATTGCGGCTTGGGTGGGATGTTTTGGTGTACTTTCCGTATAGTCTGGATCTAGCACCTTCAGATTTTCATTTGTTCTGGGCGTTGCAAAACAATTTGAATAATAAAACCTTCGGTTCCCTAAACGTCTTGGAGAGAACCACTTGGATGACTTGTTTGTCTAAAAATCTCAAGAATTCTATGAAAGAGTAAATAATGAAGCTTGTGGGGAGATGGCAAAGAGTTTTTGAACAGAATGGAACATATTTGGTTGATTCGCTATTTTTGGTCAATATTTTGCATTTGAAATTTACTTAATTTTTGCTACGGACTTATGCATATACCCAATATTAATACAAATTACGGCTGATTGCGGAGGACGTAAATTATATGGCAACAATATTACAACATGTATCGTTGCTTTAGAGGTATAACGAAAAGTAGATCTAAATTTACATAAAAGACCGTCAACAGCAGAAGTAGGTAGACGCATCAATCGTCATTTGTTTTTATGACAAGCGGGAGATTAAAAGTCCCAATACTAATATATCATGTTATATACGTATATATGTAAGTAGTCACTCTAGGCGGGTTTGCACACATATAGTCCGGGGGGGGGGGCGTACTTACGATACCGTACAATATGGCTGACTACTACTGCCCTTCCACCCGCTTTCAACATAGCTGATCACACCCTGACAATCCGCCCATTTCCAGTATGGGCAACTTCCCGCTGCCGATTTTCTCGTTTCCGTTTATCGTTCCCGTAATAATTCTCATGCAATGTTTCTTCTTGAAGAGTATTTTTCCAATTTTAAAAGATATTTCGTTCTTTCCTCGCCTTTTTGGATTAGCGATAAATTATATTAGGCTGTATAATGTTGAATTTTCACGTATCTATGAATAATACAATTGAATATGTCAATATGTATTGTAACAACCATAATTATACATTTCTGCGCAGTTTGTAAATAGCGCGAGTATCGATCACAGAGTCTATAAATCTGGACCGATTGGCCCCAGCCACCTGACACCTCCACGGTCGTATACCAGCTTCTCCTTGCCCCCTTTCAAGGGTCACGGAACAAATTAATGGGTCCATCTATATGTACGGATGTGTATGCGAAGGAAGATTTGCGGCTAGGAAGCTGGAGGGAGAAGTACACGTAAATGTAAGGGAATGCATCCTAAGGATACTGGAGGATAGCGAGAGAGAACCGTGGATGATGGGTCGGTTGGAAATAAGGAGTATTGAGAAACACAGACAGCAGTGAATGGAGACAATCGGAGGATGACTGTGACTAACAGTGTATAGGAGACGTGGTGAGAGGGATGGGCAGGATAACGGGGGATAAACGAGAGCATGGAAAATGTAAAGAGACGCGGAGGGGGATGGAATAATGAGAGGGTGAGAGTATTTAGATTTAGGGCCACACATATGTACAGATTATTTTTTCCTTTTTTCAGCCACACTTTTCACTCATTTCTTACCACAGGAAGATTTTCTGTGAAGTTAGAGGGGAAGGAGAAGCGAGATACTCCACGTATATTGCATTATTGCATGTATAATTCTCGAACGACAATAAATGGGTTGACAACTTTTGTTTATTTCATTTTTTAACATCGCATTAAACTTATTGATCGGTATATTAGAAATTAGTGACAAAATTGCAAATAGTAATGCCGTAATCTAAGGATTATTATTCGATAAGAGAAGGGGATTAGAATTCTCCACACACTAAGTATGTAATTCCTGCATGATTATAATAAGTGAGACATCGTTGTTTCTTGTTCACCTCGTTTTCTTACATAGCACGAATATTTATTCATTGTATCAAGATGTATTATCGAGATGGAGAACCGTCGCGCCACCGCTGAAAAATACACATGCGTACTACACAACGATTCATCACTTACCGTACGCGACCAATCCGCGACAACCAACGGCGATGCCAACGAGGATGATCACAATGTTGATAACCAGGCTCTACCTACAGAAATTACGGGAGATAGATCGAGGGGAGTCGTTAAGGGGGTAAATGGGATGGAGAGGATCGGCAGCATGAGATCGACCATATTGGAAACGGGAGGATCGGTAGTGTGAGGTCGACCATATTAGAAGCGGGAGGATCAGCAGGGGGTGGTGAGCTATGTTAGAAGCGGGTGGACTCACAGGGGATAATTGGTAAGGTGGGGTGGGGTGGATCGGAGCAGGGGTGCTCGAGGAGGTAGGGAAGGGTGGATTAGCCAGGGCGGCTGGTAAAATAGGGAATTCGGTACAATAGGGCGCGAGGGGTAGGCATCCTATCCTGGGATATCCTCCGCCGCGTATATGTTCATGTATCCTCCTCTCCTACAATGACTGCTTATGTATTCCTTAATATAATGTAAGGTATCAATTATTTTATAAGTAGTGTTACGCTATAGCGCGCCCGAGCGGTGAGAGCATATCATAGATGTTTGTACGACAGATAACAAAGTAATAAGAAAAAAGGAAGTTTACCATTTTTGTTTTTTTGAGAACTAAAGGTAATTGGAATGGCAATTCTCTAGTCCAGTACAGGTACATAGAGATAAAATTGGTTAGGAATCTATGATATAAGTGGATGTTATTAATGATTAGAACGACAGGTTAACTGTGGAAACAATTGATATATTTTAACAAACATGACTGTGATCTTCGCGAACAATCTATTTGTACACTTTTAATAATTTGTTCTTCATCTGGTCTCGTGGAATTAAA
This sequence comes from Ampulex compressa, assembly GCA_038496175.1. NCBI lineage: Eukaryota > Metazoa > Arthropoda > Insecta > Hymenoptera > Ampulicidae > Ampulex > Ampulex compressa. Next base: position 49,894 of record JBCFXI010000589.1, on the reverse strand, counting down.
GTTCTGTCGAGCACATCAACATTCGCATGTGGGAATAAATAATTTTCACCACTGATGTGTGCGTGGTAAAGTGTTCTCATTAATACTTCCATCTACATATTATATATCGTTGGAAAGGTGACATCTTCAGCTTTCATTAAAAAGAAAATCATTTGTTTTCATACAAACTGCTTCGAGAAATTTCACTTTAAAAATGAGTATCGATAAGGTGCATTTACGGCATGTTATGCTTTACGAGTGTCGGAAGGGAATAATCGTTGCCGCAGCCGTAAAAAACATTCAGGATGTTTATCAGGATCAAGCACCAGCTAAACGGACTGTGGAAAAATGGATTGCTAAATTTGGGCGCGGAGAATTTAACCTTGAAGACGAGCCACGCTCTGGTCGACCTTCTGATATTCATGACGATGTTTTGCGTAATTTAATGCTCAATAATCCGCGAATTTCAACAGAAGAAGTTGTTACAGCACTAAACGTTGACCGACCAACCGCTTTTTGGCGTTTTAAAAAGATGGTATTCGATTTGAAGCTCGATATATGGGTGCCCCATTTGCTGACCGAGGAGAACAAAATCACGCGAATTTTTTCAGCCGTTTCTTTACTCGGGCGGCTCAATAACGAGTCGTTTTGGGATCGATTAGTGACGTGCAATGAGCAATGGGTCGCCTACAACAATGTTCAGCGCAAACGGACATGGAAACAATCAGGTGAGCATGGTGACGCAATGCCAAAGGCCAGTTTGCACCAGATGAAGGTGATGCTCTCTGTTTGGTGGGATTGCAAGGGCATAATCTATTTCGAGCTTCTCCCCGCTGGCGAATCGATTGATTCGGACAAGTACCGTCGCCAATTAACCAATCTGAATCGAGAAATTAAAGAGAAACGTCCGATTTTATCAAATTGCAAGGGAGTCCATTTTCATCAGGACAACGCCAAAATACACGTTTCCAAAAAGACTCTGCGCAAACTGAAGAGCCTGAAAAGGGATATCCTAACGCATCCACCGTATTCTCCCGATATCGCACCATCTGACTATCACTTGTTCCGGTCATTGAAAAATTATTTAAATGGAAAAAACTTTGATTCTTTGGAGGCCTTAAAAAACGGCCTCTCTTCGTTCTTCAAATCTAAACCGCGCAGTTTTTATGATCGAAGCATCCGTATGCTGCCAGAACGTTGGGAAAAGATTATAGGAAACGATGGAGAATATATCGTTGATCGAATAAAGATTTTTGTTTGCCTAATCACTTTGTGACTTTTACTCACAAACTTCGCACGAACTTTTGCACTCAGCCAATGATTATTTAGAGCCACACACGAGTGGCCAAAATTATGTTTCCACTCGCGAATGTCAATTTAATGGATAGAACTTTAACTCCATGAGACTAGATAGAAAACTAATTATTAATATTTAACATTAATACTAATATTAAATTATTCATATTATTAAAATGGTGTAAATAGGTTATTCGTCAAGATCATAATCATGTTTGTTGGAAACTGTCACCGAGCAAGTGTGATTAGGAGTACGATACTGATAAAATTGATATATATTCTGAACCAGATAATTTGATACATACAACATAATTTGGGAAGGACTTAAACGTTAAATGCGAACGACAGGGATATAGTTACGATATGAATTTATTCTTGGCCGATAGGTGTACAATTATATATTATAAATATTTTTGCACTCGAGTTAATGCACAAAGGTTGGGATTGCATAGTCAAAAATTATTATGGGTAGTGAGGGAGGTCTAACTAATATTGCATTCGAAAGGTAAACTTACCGGTGATTATATGAGTTTAATATTACGTTGGTATGTATCCACACTTTTATGTTTACGGTCGCCTGTAGTTCTGCCCACTAAAAAAGAATTGACAAAACGAAGACTTTTGAAAGGGTTTCGATGATATCACTTGAAAATAACTGCACGGAATTGAAAAAAAAATGATTAAACTCGAATATTACTGCTGTCTAAACAGTGAATTGAAAGTCATTATGTAGGGTGGGCTATTTAAAAGTTTGTTTTTAAAAACGCTGTAAAATGAGTCTACATCAATATTTACAACCAAATTTTTTTTTTTATTGTGAAGGTTGGACTCTCCGCGCCGCGGAATATCAGACTAACCAGTTGTTCGAATTTCAAGCAAATCAGTCACAACAGTGTTGCCCTATCCTATAATATAAAATCAAACATGGTGGTTCGGAACCCACCTTAAACAGTAGGTCCTAGGCCAAATAACCTTAGCAGTCGGTGCCAAAAAATTAATTAAAAAAAAAAACCAGTAGATGGCCCAACCTATATGTTAAAATAAACGACCGTTTTACAATTAGAGTAACGCTTAGAATAAACTGATGTTTACCAATATTAATTTTGTGCCTAATTGTATATATTTAACATGCGTATGAGTCTTGGTCATTCTAAATTAAACACAACTTATGGCAAATTGCGTCTGAACTGATAAAATTCAAGAAGTATTCCTATTTTTTTTTTTGACCGATCGGAAAGTCGTAAGGTGGCACAATGCCGATTCTCCTCCAATCGTCAGGATCTGCGAATCTACGATTTTTTCGTGTTTATATCGCGGACAATACGCAACATCCCCCTATAGAATTTTCCATAGAATCAATTTTGTCGGAAGCGTCTATGCCTGTTTGTTCTAGAAAATGTCTGTTGTGTTGTTTTTGCTATTTGATTTCCGTACGGTGCGTCAAGATTCTTGCGGAACACAAATCCAGCAGTAACATTGCGGTTAAAGTATAAGACAAATAGTACGTTATCAGACAATACGTAAAACAATATAACACAAGCTGTAAGATGTTATGAAATGTAAACTTGGACTTAACAACAGGAACTATAGATGAAGTTTTATGACCTGAGTTTATTGTATAATTTATAAACCATAATAAGGTAACATAATCATACAATTGTCATGTGACGTGTATCTGTTAATATATGTTTTCACAAAAATTATTTTTTTTTCTGAGTTTATCCTGTTAGTTCCGCTCAGTTATATAGTTCCGAACTCTAGATAAATGTTTTTCTGAAATTGTTTCTTCACTATTTTATAAGTTTCTGAGCTGATGTAGCCTGGTTTCTTTTTACTTTGCCAACAATTATTTTTTACTTTTCAAAGCGTAAACTTCTTTGGAAATCGATGATCTCTTTGTAAGATTTTCCTTTTTTGTATGATGATGCTGTTTTAATATAAAATTCTGCCGCTGTTTCAAATTTCGTCGAATTCATGATAATTACACTTTGATAGCTGTAAGTGATTTTATTATTAAATTTAACAAACAATATGTTAGTGTTAACTCCGTTTATTAATTCAGATATTTATCGTGTATATTTTATGTAAACACCTAACATCTAAGCGTTTAAATACCTCTGATTCTCCTTTTTCAAACCTCTGCATAGAATGGTTTTCAACTACTACAAATATTATTCAATCGATTTCAAATTTAACATACATAATTTTAATATATATAAATTTCTATAGTTATATCACTATCTTGAAATATCATTTATATACATACATGTATTTATTGTTTAAACTTTCAGTAGCAAGTATTTGAATACTTGTGCATATCATTATATCTGAATAAATCGCTTTAATTTTAATTTTATTTTTCATTCAGCAGGTTAAATATATTTCACCGGACTGATATTAAAATAATTACTAAATCTAATAAGTTATGTATTCCTACTTACATAATTAAGAATTCATAAAAGTTTGAAGTGAAATTTTCAAATGTACGTCGGTTGTCCGTAAAATATCGTTACCAATGATTTTTGAAAATAAAAAACATGTTTATTGGCATTAGATGATACATTTTTGGAAAGCTTAGACTTTCCCCTATTTTTCGACATAATCGCCGTTGAGATCAATGCATTTTTGCATGCAGTGTACCATTTTCTTTATGCCTGAGTTGTAGAATTCTTCCGCCGCGCCGGCGAAACGATTGCGAAAGTGGCAAAAAAAAACGCTGAAAGATCGAAGGGTGACGGTTCGGGAGCTCTGCGAGGTGATCTCTGATGTCAGCAAGATCTGCATTGACAAAATTTAGACAGACCATTATGGTATGCCACGGTTTGTGTAAGGTGGCTCTCGAGAATGCTTACGGAAGGCTACACGGCAACGTGTTGAAGCGGTCCGCGAATTTCTTCAGGACTACGAAACCAATGGCGAGGAATTCTTGGTTTCTATTGTCACTGAGGACGAGACCTGGGTCTACTACACAACTCCGGAAACCAAATAACAATCCCGTCAGTGGAAACATCCAGAGTCGTCAAAAACGCAGAAGTTCAAACAAATACTGTTTATCGGCAAAGTGATAGCGAGCGTGTTTTGGGATAGCACGGGGTTATTGTGGTGCGAATTCATGCCTGCCGGTACAACAATCAATGCGAATCGCTACTGTGAGATGTTGAAGATTTTTCGGCATTTCGGAAAGGGAAAGGAGCCGAAAGAAGAGGTTTTAAGCTACCTTCACGGCGCGGCGGGAGAGTTATAGATTCAGGCATAAAGAAAATGGTACACCGCATGCAAAAAAGCATGGATCTCAATCATGATTATGTCGAAATATAGGGTAAAGTTTAAGATCTCCGAAAATGTTATTTTCAATATTCAATACCATTCAATTATTCAATGCCAATAATTATGTTTTTCATTGTGAAAAATCATTGGGAACCTTATTTTACGGCCAACCCTCGTAATATATACACACGTAACCTCAGATAATTTGATTCTATAGAGAATTAAATACTATTTGTCCAACGTTGGTCTTGCCAAATACTGTTTGTCTAGAAAAGCAACTTGTAAACATAAATGAGTATTAGAAAACTACAACCGGATAGCATCGCCTGGACAAAAACAATTTTCATCAAACAACTATTTCTTATCAAATATATACTTGTATAAGGTTTTCCATGAAGAGTAGAGCTCTCATTTATGAGGTATTATATAAACACTTAGATGTTTGGAAGATACCCGGACAGGCAAAGATTACCCGATTCTGATGTGATGTCTTACGTGATAACTTCCACGCAAAAAATGTTTTAGATACTATGCATGTTTGTTATGGCGTAGTATACTAGCCTACAACTCAAATGTATAAAAATCCTAAATTACTTCATGTATTCGAAATTCTTGGTTAGTCAAATATTTTTTTTACATTCAAGTGTCTTAGGTGTTTAGTTGAAATTTCTCTCTTAAGTTTGTATGCCATAATAATGATACTTTGTGGTTTAGAATCCACTTTATGTAATAAGTCTTAGGCCAAATGATCTTAGCAGATGGTGTCAAAAATAAATTGAAGAAGAACAAGAATAACGATACTTTGAATACTGTACAGAATGATTCAAAAATGCGTAACAATATTTCAGGGAATAAATTTACACTCTAACATAAATTAAAAAAGTGATATCATGGTACGTGCTTTTTACTTTTTAGAGTTATGAATTATCGAAGAAAATGTTTCAAGTGCTTAGTTCATGAATATAGATATGCCATTGCATCCTTAGCTCATCGTGACTTTATTTAATGTATGAGATCATAGCCACTAGACTGCCACGCAACGACCCCTCTCCCTCGTGAAGTTATGTAAAATGGTGGCCCGAACTTTCACTTGGACTTCCTACAATTATAATGCTGTCACTAGTGCGATAGAGGAAGCCCATGATGCAGGTTCCTTCTTCAATAGGATCATCCATAATAATGACTTGTCAGATGGGGACGATAGTGGGCATATGTGCCCGTGCACCTCCGACCGCTACCAGCCTTTTGGCATGTGAGATACACGACTCGTGGACTCAATCCATAATCTACTTCGTAGCATCACATGTTCACAGAAGCAGGCCACAGCATATCAGTGTCTTCTGCTGTACATTATCGAATGGATAACGTAGGATCGGGACTCCACCATAACATAAATAGGCGTTTGCGGGATGATTTGACCGGAGGGCCTGGGTAGCTTAGTGGTCAGAGCAGTCGCCCAAAACGCGAAAGGTCCCGGGTTCGGGTCTCGGTCTAGGAACCCAATGACCCAAATTTTTCCCGCGCGCCTACATTTGATGTCAGAAATGGGATGGAGGCAGGATATGATTCTCATAAGGTCATCTTCGAAATACGATACTACGACGGTGAAAAAATTAAGAGAATAGATGTCATTGAGGACTCCAGGAGCTTCTTATCGTCTTCTGCTATTAAGATGCAATATTATGAGTCTAGACTTTTGGGTGTTTGGTTCCCCTAATTTTCTGTTTACTGGAGTTGTAATGATCCTTGAGTTTTTCCCTTTCACTATCGCTGACCTAACATTTGGGCAACTGGCATGCAGATGTTAGATTTCGCACTGGTTTGTTTCTCGATTTCCCGTAGGGCCGGTGTATGTAACACCAGCAGGTTCAGAGGCAGAAATGCCTCTAGAACTATCGTTGGTGCGTAGGAAATCGCGCGATACTTACATGACCCTGATCGTTAGTCGTAGATATATCTAGTGCAGTAGGTATCTGCTGCGAGCTCTGTAAATAGCCATAGACCGCACGAATTCTGCGTACAGGAGACGTACGTCAACCGCGCGCCTACTATGCTATTGATTCGGAGAGAGCGGCAAAGCTTGCTTTCGACGAAGCGGAGCGTTCGTCGACAGCCTTATTCGATGATCAACACTACCGTGTCATTCGCGTAATACATCAGGCTGACATCACGCGGCGCGGGGGAGGGCATAAGACATTCCACAGATATTCCACAGGATATTCCACAGGACGAGCCCTAACGTGGATCCCTGTGGGATACCGTATCAAATCTGCTGCTTGATTAGTATATCTGATCTGTTGTGTACATATTATTATACATTGATCCTTTCACAACTATATTGAATTTTTGTAGCCAATATCTTTTTAACATTTTTATTACAGCATAAATATTATAGGTGATAACCGTAAATGATATATCCTGCGTGGTGCATACACGCATATATGAAATAAAAATGTTTGTATCATGCTTTCTGCAGGAAACCAGAGCGGACGTGGAAGGGATTCTTATTAGAGTTGAAGGGTTGATATCCTTAGTGGTGGATGTGGAACATCAGCGCGTGACAATGCGCACACTGAGCTACGTTACACCAAAGCAAATAGCAGAGGCTATCCACAAGAACACGGAGAATATGGAGGCTCGGTTGGTTACCAGGAACAAGTATAACCAGGAATTTCTCGTTACTTTGGTAATTATGCCGTCGATTTTCTATCAATAACATTGACACACCATTTACAAGGATGAACTTATCAGAAAATTATAGTCATTTGTTAATATTTGCAATATCGATTAATACTAGATTTTGTTGAATTTTATAAGGTCTGACGTGTGTAACGTTAGATGATCTGAACGAATTAGCGTAATGCACTCAGTTTGGTTTTTTTTTTTTAAATAAATTCACTGATTTTATCATGGAATACCTGATGTGTCTTATTGAATCCACTAAGTCAGCTTTTGGTTTATTCGACATTTATCCATTAACACGTATTAAATTGGTCCTGACTGCGTGATTAGGATAGAAAAGTTGTGATAAAAGCAATTATTGTGGGCAAGGCAAAGATTTATTAGCAATATATAATTTGACTGCTGTACTTTAAAAATACAGAGAGAGGATACAGCTAAGCATCGATATTGATGAAATTTGGTAAAGATAAAAGCACATTTTCGTTTTGCTGTTAAAATGAAAATTGCTCTGATTACACATATTGAAACTATTGAATGCCACAATATTCTCAAAACTATAACAAATACCATTTATACATATATAAACAGAAATCTTTAGTAATGCAATATGTGAGTCTATTTAATTAGGAAAATTTCACAATACCCAAACTCCGTAAACTCAAATGATAGCAACCTAAGTATGTAATGTAGAATGTACAATGCATACATTTAATAAAAAGTTGTGAAACTATTTGAATAAAATCGTTGGATAAAAAAGGAAAGTCACAGATTGAAAAACAAAAATTTTTCAAGATTACGTTACATGATGTGGGCCTTTGATATGTATAAAAAGAAAATTGTGTACATCACCAAGCGTTATGTATCGATTAAATGCATAAGGATCAAGATGATATTTAAAACCAATTAACTGTTACAAACGTCCACTTGTCCAGAAAAAATGGGAATATTTTATATTAGAATGAGTACACTCACTCGGTGTTTTCAGTAGTGACTATCTGCTATTTAAATTATGATTTTAGTGAAAACTAAAATATATTCATAAACTTCAAGATATTTGAAACATTTTGCGACCATGCCAAAGTAAAATGAATAAATAATAAACTAAATATGTTACATATATTATAATGATGTCGTATGAAGAAACTGTACAGTATGGTTGTATGGTAGTGTGGTATTTTTTTCATAAATGCGTTGTTTCCTTTTCGTAGATATCACTGAAGCCATTACGGGTTTATATTATTTCGATATCATTCACTCCTATGAAATAAACGGCGCACTAAGTAATAAAACGTATAAACGCATTTTATGACCATGGCATTCATATTTTATTAAATATCGAGGTGCAATATTGCGACCTATTCGCAATAATAGTAGCATTATTCTCATTTCATAAATCTATATCCATATCAGGAGAGTATTGAGTAAGCTAAGCCACATGCCCCCAATTTTTTCCAAGTTCTATAATTCCTTGAGGATTTTTGTACTATTGAAGAAAGTTAGTCTGTGCCATACCGTCAGCAGATCTTAGTAAGTACAGTTCAAGGCAATGAAAAAATTTCAAGTGTGTAAAAATTATAAATTCGTGAAGAATAACGTTGTAAAATAAATTATTTTTTGTTTATTATCTATATTCTTCTTTATATTATCAGGTGTACCGGTATGAAGTGATTGTTAACATACAAATGTGCCGATGGGGAACATTTGTTGTGAACGAGCCTTAATTTTTTTTTTGTTTGGTTGGTATGACATCTGTCAAACATATTTGATATACGTCAAGTCATTCAACAAACATCATATTTTTTCATCCTGTTACAAATGTCGAATTTATTACCAGAAAGTGATGATTTGCGGAAAACATTGATTTTTTGTTTTCATTTGAAGAAAAGTGCTGCAGAGTTGCATCGAACGCTTGTCGAGGCACATGGTGATCATGCTCCATCAGAACCAACATGCAAAAGATGGTTTCAACGGTTCAGAGATAATGATTTTGATGTGAGAAATGAAGAACGTGGAAGACCACCAAAATAGTTTGAAGACTCCGAATTGCAAGCAATATTGGATGAAGATGATACTTTGAGTCAAAAGCAAATGGCAGCAATGTTAAATGTAGCACAACAAACAATTTCTGACCGTTTAAAAGCCATGGGAAAGATCCAAACATGTGGAAAATGGGTGCCACATGAATTGAATGAAAGACAGATGGAAAACCGAGAAAACACTTGTGAAATTTTTCTTCAAAGACACGAAAGAAAATCAGTTTTGCATCGACTTGTTACTGGTGATGAAAAATGGATTTATTTTAAGAATCCTATATGGAAAAAATCATTGGTTAATCCGAGACAACCATCAACATCGACTACAAAACCAGATCGATTCGGCAAGAAGGCAATGCTCTGTGTTAGGTGGGATCAGAAAGGTGTGGTATATCATGAGCTTATAAAACCTGGTGAAACCGTTAATACTAATCGCTATAGATAACAAATGATCAATTTAAACCATGCATTGATTGAAAAACGACCAGAATGGGCCAGAAGACATGGCAAAGTAATTTTGTTACACGACAATGCACCTGCACACAAAGCAAAACCGGTTCAGGATACAATCAAAGCGCTTGGCTGGGAGGTGCTACCTCTCCCGTTGTATATTCACCAGACGTGGCTGCTTCCAACTGCCATTTGTTTTCATCGATGGGACACGCATTGGCTCAGCAGCACTTCGGTTTCTACGAAGAAGTCGAAAATTGGGTGTCCGATTGGTTTGCTTCACAAGACGAACATTTCTATTGGCGTGGTATCCACAAATTGCCAGAAAGGTGGTCAAAATCTGTAGAAAGCAATGGTCAATACTTTGAATAATATTTTTTTACTTTCCCATTCAAAATTGGTGTTTCATTTTCATAAAAAAACGTTCACTTCATACTGGTACACCTGATATCCTGTAAAATAGTGTTTTGAATAAGGTTTGGTTTCTCTGAGTCTTATCTGTCAGCACGCACTCATACATATTTCTGTTTTCGCTTCCGTTTCATCTCTTGTCAGTCTCTGTATCTTAAAAATTCAGAAATCGGATACACGGACTGGATTGATGTGAAACAGTATTAAAGTGTATGAATCGTTATCGCGTATGAAAATGTGTGTCAATCCTCCTCGGACTAAGTGTTAAGGCAGTTATAGATCTTAGTATAGGATAGGAATGGTCAACGGTGACAATATGAAATTAAAAGAGATACCGAGCAAGAAAGGCTCATCAACTGCAGGAACAAAAGTGGAATTAATTGACTGAGTATAGCAAGCAGATCCAGATAGACAATTAATGCAAAGTGTTGAAGTAGTAAGCATCAATGCAAGGGAAAATCCCGAAAATATTTCAAACGTGTATAGCGAACCGGTAGGAAATCAGGTACCAATAGCAAATCTTAACTTGGATCAATACGGACCAAATACCGAAGGCTTGAGTATACACATCGAATTGGACTTTTTAAGACAAGAAGCCGCAATCAGGGAACGTAAATTTGTCCTGTGTCCTCGTGCAGCGGAATTCTAGAGAGAATCTTCATCTGTCACACCAAACCCGAGTGTTCAGCAAAGTCCCAGTATAAGAGTAATTGGTGACTTAATCGGTGATTTTGATAGCAGTAGTGATGCCTTCACAAATTGGAATATGCAAGTTCGATTAGTTACGGAAACTTAATGACAATTTGACTAGAATTCTTATTGGGTCAAAATTTAAAAATAGAGCGATGGAATGGTTTTATTCGAATTCCGATCATCTACACTTGTCTGCGAATAAATTATTGTTCGCAATAAGGAAAATGTTTAACCGTCGTTTGACTAAATTGACGCTCAAAAAACAATTTGAAAGGAGGACATGGAGACCAAGTGAAAAGTTAAGTGAATACTTTCATGGCAAAATGATTCTGGGAAATAAAATATCGATCGGAAGGGAAGAATTGATCGATGATTTTATTGGTGACATTTCGGATTACCAGCTTTGGAATCAGGACAAGATGAGATGTTTTAAGGATTCCTGAGAGCTTCTTAAAGGAATGGAAGAAATCACTTTGCGTGCAGAGATGAAAGTGCAAGGAATACGTGACACCATGTCCTCATCGGTGCTGGAGATGCAGGTCAAGAGAACCTCCGTGTAGTGCAGTATACAATAGGATCAAGGGCGATGCTATAATTGCAGTGAGCTAGTCCACATATCCAGAGACTGTACGTCGCCGAAGAGAGTCCTGAATTGAGCAGATTTTATATATATTGGCAAGATGTTAAATATAAAAAAGTAATCAACTGTAATGCTCTTGCGCTTACACTTAAAAAGAAAGAAATCAATTCGAGAATTGCTTGTGGGCATTTGAATTACAGGATTTCGATTACATGATAGAACATAGTGTGGATACGAGAATGAAAAATGTGGACTTAGAATGTGGAATTAGAAAACAAAGAAAGTGGCATGTTCGAAATGCGTAACGGTATAGTGTATCGGAAAAAGCATGGCAAACTATTATTTTATGTACCAAGTGAAATGGAGAACAATGTTATATATAAGTACAATGATGAAATGGGACACTTACAAGTTGATAAAAAGATTAGCAGTATACAGCAATATTATTGGTTTCCTGATATGAATTCCGAAACTAATACTCACATAAGGAATTGTTTGCAGTGTATTTCTGTTTCTCCTCCGACGGGTATAGTAGAGGAATATTGGAATAATTGTCCTAAGAGTAGTGTTCCGTTCGATAGTATCGATAGAAACAGCTGTCTGATAAAAGATACGTTTTTTTGATAATAGATACATTCACTAAGTTTGTTAAATTGTTTGTGGCCCAAACCACTAATAATCCTGAAGCGATACGTGGTTTAGATGATTAGTTTTCTAATTGTAGCAGATCACGGTTAATAGTGTCGGATAGAGAAACCAGCATCTCATCAAGTGAATTTATAGAATCTCTAGATAGCGACAGGATCTCCCCAAGCCAATGGCCAAGAGAAGAGAGTAAACAGAGTCCTAAAACGTATGTTAGCTAAGTGGATAGACAAAAATTCTAGCAGCCCATAGACCAAAGCGCTTAAAGATGTTGAATATACAATAAATAATAGTGTCCATAAATCAACCGCAAAGATGCTTAGCAAATTATTGTTCGGAGTTAGGTAACGAGGCACGAATATTAATAAGTTGGGAGAATGTTTGGATGAGTGTATGAACGATTTTCCACGTAATTTAGGCGAGATCAGAAGTGTGACTCACAAAAAAATGGTAAAGTTACTAGAACACAATAGGACAAATAGATAAGAAACGCAAAAGAGCGCAGCATTATACAGTAGTAGATTATGCATTGTTAACAAATTTTGAAAATACCCCTGTGACCTCGGAAAAGTTGATCCCTCATTTTAAACGTCTGTATATTGTATAATATATAGAGTGCTCAAAAATAATAGATATGTGATTGCGGATATTAAGCGACATCAAGTGAGCCGTAAATCTTACAAAGGCGTAGGGAAGCAGCCAATGTACGTATGTGGCGGTCCCCAAAATAGTGGAAATCGAGTACACACTAGAATGCGTTTATAATTGCTGTCGAATCTGGGACGGACCCATGTCAGGAATCGTCGAACTGTAAGACTCGTATTTATACTCGTTGATATCTAAAAGCATGCTCCAAAAGGAGCATTACGAAGACGGCAACGCTCGCGTGTCTTGTTTGTAAAAAAGAGCCGTATTGGACGTCGTTCCGGCGCATCTGGCCGTGTTTGCGTGTTTTTCTAGTGTCTGTCGGTAAACCGTCTGTTCGTTATATTTTTCTATAAAATAGTGTTTTGAATAAAGGTTTTAGTTTTGGTTTTGCTTTCTACAAGTCTTAGTGAAGGGAATTGCACTATCGATTGATACTATAGCTTGTTAGTATTTGAGATTTTGGAGTCTTGAAAAAAGTGCCATACGATAAATAATAAGTAATGCCATATGACAGGTGTCATTTTTGCACAACATGACTTCAATACATATACATCTTATAACACGGATTACTCTGGCAGATATTAGGATTATATATTTGGGTATTTTTATTATTCGATATACAAGGCCATTTGGAAAAATGGTAGCTAAAGACAAAGTGTTTTTAACATTTGTTTCTCCAGTTTACATTGTGTTGTCATTATGTCACGATATAAGTTGATCATTTGCATTACGAATAAATTTGTTGACTTATGAAATTGGAATTTGCATAAGCGGATATATTCAAATTATTAACGAATATGACTGTTTTATTTCTGAAAGTATTGCGAGATTATAGAAAACAAAACTCCGAATTTTATTTTAACATTGAACAAGTCGTTTATCTCGTTCGTACATTTGATCCTCGCCACTTGCGAAATACACATTTCGTTACTGTACACTGATTTTTGACTGCTCCCCTATTTTTTTGCGTCGCTAACAACCATCGTCAATTATTAAACCGGCATAATTATGATTGAGCGCCGTTAATCATATCTACGTACGCACGCATACACACGTGCGCGCACGCACGCACGCACGCATTCAAAGCCCACTTTTTTAATTGTTAGTATTACAAATACTACTAACGGACAGGTCGGTTTTTACCTTCTAGTCCAGCAGTACTACCTTTTTGTGTTTGAAGGATAGACAGTTTAGGATTTCCAGTGCCTATTATAGTATACTTACATAAGTTATTATTAGTGACTGATTGATGGCACCATATGCGGAGGAGGGGAATATCCCCTTTTTTCTTGGTCTCTTACGTACTTTTATTTGGACTTGGAATAATTAGTGGATTCTACTTCTAATGTATAATATTAAGAAAAAAAATTGATTTGCTGCATGCGCATGTAGGCGGCGTGGAAAAAATTGGAGTCGTCGGATTGCTGAGCCGAGGTTCGAACCCGGCATCTTTCGCTCTCCGGACTAAGTATTGCTCTGACTACTAAGCTATCCATGCCCTCCGATCAAATCACTCCGCGAACGCAAATTTGTAGTACGAAGGAGTTCCCCTCCTACGCATATAAAATGTTTTCTAATCTGATTTTCCACACAAATCAAACAGGGCTATCAGTTATAACCGAAAACCGCTTTTAACCGCGTAGAGCGATATTGCTAATTTTCAAAATACGATCTCAAGTAAACGGGATCACCTAAATAATCTAAGAAGGTTAACTAAATATTTGATTTGTCAAAGCGTAAAAATGTACACCTAAAGTGACTCATAAACTGCGATATCAAACTTTTTCGCTTTAAAAAGTGTAACGTAAAATATTCATATGCAGGAAAATTCGAGGCCGGTTTAATTATCAACAATAAATTGCATGTCAATTTAAATTTGAATCCATGTGATAAATTAAACACAAATTTTTGTCAAAAGCAGATATTTGATAGTGTATTAGATGTATGTTAACGCATGGTCCATTCTTCATAATATATTACTCCCATCGAAATTAATCAGTGAAAAGTGACACGAGCGATGTTAATGTAAAAATTGAATGTAGAGATTTTATGCCACCTAATTAAGCTGGATCCCCGTTTGGTATCCTCAGTCCGAGTGATTTTTGCAGTGCCCAGGGTGGATCTTCCGATGCTATATTAACTCTTTTAGTGCCGGCCAAAAAGAGAGTGCCTGTGCAAAAATAACCGGACGAATTGGGCGAATTTACTAAGGTTTCGGAAAAAGCTCATAAAAACCAACTCAAAATTATATTGACATAAATCAACAAGCATAATTCTCTTGCAATGAAATTAAATCATTTATAAAGTTTTATAAATTTATTTTGAGATAGAGTTCTCTCGCAATGCGAATAGTAAGGCGCTATTTGATACACAACGATACATCGTCACTGCCACTTTTCGTAAGCGTTGCGAAAGACGATGTATTATCGTCCAGCACTAGAGGGATTAAACGTGCTTCCCAGAATTTGTAAGTTCCTTTTCATAAAAATATTTTGGTCAGATTAGCTATCCTTTTCTTTCTGGTCAGATTTGGACCCCCCTTCTACAGCTCTGGGTTTCCCTTCTGCTTGATTGCGATTGACATTTCCGGTCCGGTTGATGTTGCAGAGAGTTTAGCGTGATTCTCCGGATGCGATGTTAAATGTGCACTTAAGAATTTGCACGTTCGTCTTACAAACTCGATCGCATAAAAAATCTTCTACGTATTGAGTTTATAATCAACTTTCTTGAGAATCAATCTTGTAATATTTTTGAACTCAAAATAATTGAAAATGAAAAGTATACCGGTAAGTTGAAACATTTAAAACTGAAATTCCACCGCAACCATGTGCTTAATTTACCTTACTATATACAATCTGCCACATTTGGCCTTTCGGAACCATCTCATATTGAGATAAATATCAAGAAAAAGTAGGTAAAAAACGTTTTTTTTTATCAGAATATTATTGATGACGTAATAAAATTAATACGGTTTGGTAGTAAGATTTGTACTAGTTTTTACAGTACTAAGGTAAAAACACCAGTAATCGACACTTTAAGAAATTTTTTTGCTATATGTTCACATAGCTCAGACAACAAGAGAAGTTCACTTTACGGAAAATTTATGATTTAGTGGTCACTGCACAAACTATTCTTCTATTATATTATGACAAGTATTTATTTCTGATAGCGGTTGTAAACATTTTTTTTTCTAAAAGTAAAATTGAATTCAATAGTTGATACCCAGCAAAAACAAAAAATTTAGTAATTGACATCCTTTTGTTTCAGTCGTTGACATAGGGAGAAAAACCAATTAATCAAACTAGTCTCTTGGTAATGTATGAATACAGAAATTTATTGAATGTTTAACGATTTTAGGGCCTCGCCACGTGATCGCACTGGTGGCGTACTGCAGTAAAATGTGCCGTGATATTTGGTCATGATCGTTAATTCGTAACATGCTTTTCTCTTGTAATTACTATTTTTTTTTACAAATAATCGTAAACCACCTGAATAAATAAGCAGTTTTTATTTCATTCACTTTTATGTACATATGCTTCTGCAGAGTAAAAAATATGTTGCCAACATTTTTTTTGAATAGAAAAAAACAATATAATATATTATTTATAACAAATACAAAACAAGATTACTAATGTCCATTATTTTTAAAACACACATGTTTATGAAGATGTAATGGATGAAGCCCTTTTTTGTACTGCACACAAATTAAATTCGAACGATTTATAGCAGGAATTTTACTGCTACAAACTACACATTGTATTGAACTTCTACCTTGTAGTTTCATTAAACGAAATATTCTGTCATCATCACTTATCATATGTTGTATTTTGACTTGCATCTATTCATGCTCTATTTCAGATATAATACTTGATGTAAATTTCAATCCAGTCATTGGCTTTTTTTTGGCACCTTCCTTATAAAATATATATGAATTTAATACCATACGGACAATGATGTTAAATGTAACTTTTTTCCAATATTTTACTGTGCAGCGTTCACCAAGTAGACGTATAACATTGTGTTCGATTCGTCAACTCCCCCCCATATAATGATTATAATAGTCAACGATTCATGGTTTTACTTTATTTATTTCGTTTTCATTTCGTTTTTTAATAACAATTGTACTGTCATCTGAAGTATGTGGTGAAATTAAGAATATAGATTTTTTTACAGACTTCTTTTCATGGTATCCATCTCCATCTCAGTACTTCTCCATCTCAAGCATATTTCACTTCATTAATTTTAAGTGTTTTTATATCACCAGGTACGCCTTTTCTATTATTTCTAATTATTCCCGATAAGTATGTATTTTTGCAATGTGGCCAAAGCGATACTATTAAAATAATGATTTACAAATATGTGATACCCTTTATTTAAATACTGGCATTGCTCTAATAAATTTATAAAGACTTCGTATTTTTTTTAGCACCCTTTTAATAGTAAAAACTTAAACAATATTTCGATACTTGCATTGCAAAGTATCCAAAATTTGATATCCTATCCGTGGTGTATTTTATCGTGCATTTATTGAATGGTGCTCGAGTGGCAGAAAGTTCCTAGCAAGGATTCATCGATAGATAATTCCTTATGCGGTTTGTAGTACGATTTGAATACTCTATTCACGTATTCAACTATTGGCAACAATTTTATGCATAACATTTTATGGCTTGGTGGGAAACATTCTATATTATCGACTAATTGAAAACATTGAAAAATAAGCTGGAATCTATTTCGCAAAAACATTTTTGAAAACCCGGGTATGCTCCTTGAATTTTCGGGCCAATAAGAAAATATTGTTGGTCGCCTTATTATTCCCATTTCCAATAAAACTGCTATAAACGCCTGCATTCCAAGCAAAGTAACTGATTTTCATAGTTTCTGTCAATCTCCTTGGGTGATTTCACGTAATTTTATTAATTGTTCGACGCACTTATTCGTTTCACGAACCATTACTGTTAACAGGAATGAATGGATGAACAGATTAAAATGATCGATAGCTTTAGATTCGTTACTTAACGATGACTGTCGCCCATTGTCTGCAATAAAAGAAAATAAAATCTTTTCACCTATATCATCGATGGAAGTATTTGCAGATATAGCAGAACAGAAAAAATTGCATGGAATACTATATTCATTACTAGATATATCAAAAATGTCTATTCTCCTTCTTTTTGAGACTGAAACGATCTTACTACTGCTATCGTCAGATTCAAAAGTTGATTTAGATCTCCAACTTGACGCTCTTTCTTTTTCGTATCTATTGCCCTACAAGGGATACACGAATAATAAGTAATCAAATTAACACGTTTGTCGCCCATATTTGGGCTAACGCTCCATGGAAATATACCCGTTACACATATTTGTTGACACTTACCTCTTGAATTGGAAAACCAAAACCTGTATTATAGAATGTTATCGCGTAAACAAAACGTAAAACACGAATATTTCGCAAACTTGAGCGTTTACTATAACGTGTCTGATATGACTGATGACATTTTTATGAATAAACAATTAAATAGCTACGAAGTGTGTTTGCGCTGAGTGCTTATTCCGATGAAAAAAAAAGCAGTGCGATTGCATTGATCGGTATTATTCGCATATAAATGAATGAAACGCTATCGCGATGCATGCTTCCCATTCGTAATCTAGCTTATGCATTCTTTTCGGGCACTTCCACTGTTGACGTCATGCACGCTGGATCCGGCTGCATGATGAACTAATGTTCCGTTGTATGTGTTGACGCTGAGAGAAAATAGGCCGCCTATTATAGGCGTGTCTATTCCTCTCCCTCTCGTATCCGCGATCAATCCTTAACCTGGCAAGAAGGCCGTGATGTTTATATTGTTGGTTAGGTGAATGTCGCTGGATAACAATATTTGGGTGATCGTTCCCGTGAGCAACTGCTGCTCCTAGATATGGTGGCATTCACAAAGGTAGATCACCTCACTGTACGAGGTTTTCGGACGGTGACTAGTTGGGTGGTATCACAGAATCCGGAGTCAAGGTTCGAGAATTGACCACTCGCGATATAACAAAAATGCGTATATTTATAGAATGAATAACAAAATTGGTTTTGAACTTCTACAATGGATGTGATTAGTGGCTACCTCTAAACTGAGAGATTGCCTATCGAATTGTACTACAGTGCCGATTGATAGAATTCCTTGATACGATTCTCAGCTACCTCTAGATTGAGGGATTGCCTACCGGTGTGTACTTGTGTGATGTTCGACTAAATGTTCCCGTATGATTTTCGGCTACCTCTAGTTTGTAATCGGCCAGTTACATAGACCCCAGTAATAATATACTGACTGATTAGTGCCTTTCGGCAGCTAATTAATGGCATGTGATGGTGTTCGCCAAGGAATAGTAGGAAGAGGGATGAAGACGTGGGGTGGTGAACTTTGCGAAGATGGGAGAGGAGAGACTATGGCAGGCAGAGGAGGAAGGTAGTCGTCGTACGTCGAACGTGTCTCTTACGGTGAACCAAGGAAGGACAGGCTTAACCGAAGGAGAAAGGGAAGCTGGAAAAGGGCGAGCAGCACGACCGTAGAGGAAAAAAGGGAGGGAAACAGAAGATTTGTGGCGAGAATCCGATACAAAAAAGGGAGTTGCTTACCTCTAATGAGAAGTTATTTTGGACGAGTGTCTGGGTACTGTGCCAAAAGGAAAAGCTCCTATTTCAATTTGATGTCTCAGCCAAGTGGTTAATTATATGATTATGTTTCTTTATATATTGGTGTATGGTGCGAGTATAGAATATAGGGTAATGTACAATTACTGAGCATAAGAGAACAGTTTCTTTTGTGTCTTGATGCATGGTCCAGAGCCGAACTCATAAACTTGCCAGAGTAGTGAAGGACTAAAATGAAGGAAAAGACGGTTACAAGTTAAGGAATTGCCCCTCGATGTGTACTCGCGTATCGTTTGAATTGAAGTTGCTATTCGTGAGAAGAACATCGACTATTTAACTGGTATTGAAGATACCAGTTTAGTAGGGTGGTTTTGTAAGGATAGGATTGACGGTGCCATTAAGCATCTTTACGTTTGTTAATTAATTTTTATCTGAGCAAGCATTTGTCCACCAGATGTTTTATGGTTATTTGATCAGATCCTTGCCTAGTCACCCTTTGCTTGAGTTTTCTATAGAGTAATAAAAGATCTGGTGACCACTTGTTCGGGTATACTTTATCGTTAATATCCAAAGCAGTAACATCCGCAGTCTACCACATTTTGCCGCTGCTGAAATGGTTTCACACGCTTCAGATACAGCAATTATAATGCTAGGAAACAGCTCTTTTTTTATTAGTAGATGCTTATTCTGCACCTGTAGATTTTCTTCCTCGTTCTCATCATTTGAACCACTGCCGTAAGAACTCTCATCATCAATACTAAAGTCCAAACTCGCTTCATATCACAGCATTTGATTGACTTTCTTTGTTCTATGTTTCTAACATTTTTCTTGTTTATCCTTTTCGTCTCTTTTTCGTGTTCTTTCGGCAACATGTTCCAATTTCCTTCTTTTAACTTTTTCATTTGTGACTATCTTTCTTTGAAATTTTATTCTTGGCGCTTTGTTTTTTCTTTAGCTTTTAGCTCTTCTTCTCAAAGAATAAGTGTCTCTTAAATGGACTAAAAATTTCTGCATTGGTCGAAGAAGGTCCAGCTTTACAAGAATCAGTAGTAGGCTCGTTGATTCCAACAAAGAGAAGTGGACGTTTCAGTTTGTGTATTTTTCATATCCTGAAAACACGAATTGGCAGGTAGATTAGGGGAAAAAAACATGGTGTCAAATTGTTTCGCGTTCTACCATAGTTGAAATAGCGACATATCCCTTTTTTCTAACTTATTATTTGGATTTCATTATTTGGAGTTCTTAAATATATTAAGTTTCGTCTCGTCAATCATTTTATTAAGAAAGAAATTTTGTTTGAAAAAACTTTTGTTTTTTAGTGTCAACTACGAATGGGTAATTGTTAGGTTCAAAAGGAACTTTTATCGCTTCCGAGTTCCAAGTATTTTGTATAATACCATTTGTAGAATACTTGGACTTACAACATCATCAATTCCTCCTGTTAAAATTTTTGGGAAACATTTTTTCTTTGATATAGGGTTCTCCAGATTTAATAACCTCCAAGTATGTACCTTCTTTTCCCATAGCTCTTTTAGAGATCTAAAAATTGCAACATCAATCTGCTGAAGTAGATCGGTAGCATTAAGGTGAAGGGCAAGAAGGATTATGCCATTCTGTTCATAGAAGTGGTTTACTGGTAAGCATAAATGAGACGTACGCCCTTCAACAAATAGTATGATAGGCAAACGCACATTTTCTTCTTTTTACCATAGGTGGAAAATATCCACTATAAACTTAAAAAATGTCTTGCAGGTCATTCACCCTGAGTCAGTTTTATCTCGGCCGTATTTTTGAAGAAAGTTTTCGGTAATTTTCTACTGAATCCATTATACTTAAACAAAACTGTTGGTAGCGACACAGCAACTGCAACAATGCCTGTAACTAGGACAGTGAGGCATTCCTTCGCATCAGCATTAACTTGCTGATTGTTAATGACGCTGTTTTGACCTCCTTCTTTTGCCAAAACCTTACCGTCTTTTGGATTTAATGAAAATGCAGCATTAATCATCAGTGTGGTAAAATTATCTATTTGGTTAATCCCGGAGGAGTTCCCAAAGATTGTGGTATAATGAATCGATGATTGATAATATATATAGTTTATTAATAGAAACAATATATATACAAGCACTATAGACACTAGTCGGATATAATGAGATATAAGATGAGAAAATTAGTCTAGTCGTCGCACTTCTTGACAAGCTTCTCTACGTCGTACTTCTTAGCTATTCGCGTCCGACTTTTCTGACTATCTTTCTCCGACTCTCTTCATTGACTGTCTTTACCAAAACTCTGTTCATCGACTGCTGCATACAGCAGACACACACACACACACACACACACACTCATACATTTGAGGCCATAGCGCACTCGAAATTCCTATGCCTTTTGTATATATAACAGCGCCACTATACCTTCCGAACGTAAAATTCTCGCGCACCACATCAGTATTAAATGTTGACACAGGAACAAAGTTAGTAGTTGACACTTAATAATTTAATAGTTGACATCCTACGTCAACTATTGCATAACAGATAATTACAAGTTTCAATACTTGACACAGGATGTATTTTGACAGTTTAGCATTCTTTATTGCTAATTTTAAAGAGTAAACCTATTATTAAGTTACAAACAACATAAACAAATGCCTTTCTCACCCACAATTATTAAATAATACGAACTTGCAATACTTACATTTTAACCAAGTCCTTAACGATCTACATAAGGAAATACGCAAAAATCGCAGGAGTTACGCTCGGGTTTGATTGATTGGTTGCTGTGACATCTGAATGGCAGACTATGCGCAGTAGTTCGCAATTAAAACCCTGAAGGGCGGCACTATAGAAACTAAAAAGGTTTGATGTATTCCAGCTTGTGGTTTCCATATTTACTTACTTTTTCTAAAAAAAGTGTCAAGTACTGACAGTGTCAACTACTGATTCTTTTACTTTACATGTATTTCTTCCCTTAAGGAAAAACAACCATAAGTTGATATTCAAATTCTCACCACATTACTCATCAATGCCGCTCAAATCTAATGTGCATTCACGATTTCTGATCAGACGTGGATCATCCTCTGTGGCTCCGGATTCTCTACCCACGTCTTTTGTAATATGATAGTGTGTTCGTTAGTCATGAAAGTGAGATGATGTTTAGTTAGTCATGAAAAAATGTCTGTAGTTAACATTTACATCTACTATGTAAAGGTCGTTGAAGGTTTCCTATTTCGAATAAACGATATCTTGTTCTCGATAAGTTGCATTCAGTATGTTTATCCTATGATCGCTTCTCGTTAAGCGTTATAATTATGAGGCAAAAAAAAAATAGAAATTGCATCTCTGCACGGGTAGGCGTTGAATATAGGAAAGTTATTGCTCTTACTGTGTATTGCCTCATTATACAAGATAGAATTGTAGGGTACCCTATACTGACGAATTGTGGGAATGTGAATATGATGCAGTGCGGGAACATATAAATATTTCAAAAAGTATATGTGCGTGCAATCAAAGGAAGCGTGTTTGAGTTAAAAGCCGGTGAAAGAAGAGCGATTGAGACGAAGTGCATTGTTTAGTTTTCGGTCACCCATTGTTTTAAGGAATGGATATGGCTGATGGTTGTGTAAATGTGTAAGAATGAGAGGGAGTGTGCGCAGACACAGGGGAAGGAGGTCATAGCTCAGAAGAGCGCAAAGCGTCACAAAAAGTCACAAAGAGTCATAGAGTCACATAATTCACAGTACGAGCATTTTACAAGCACATCGAAGACTTTTCCCGAATAATATCCAATTAGTGTACTCACGCCATATAGTGATGCAAAGCCAAGCTTTTTTTAAGTTCCGTCACCCAAAACATTCAAATGTGTCGTATTTTCAACGTCGTTTTCATAGACCATTAATTGCTTTTCTTTTTTGCAGCAGAGGAGAATAGTGTCTCAGCAATTATTACGATACACTTATGTATTTTATCAATATAGAAATCGTATGTTGGTTGATTCAAAAAAGAGCAGTTTATATCCATTAAATCGCAGAATTTCTTGCATCCGGCAAGCCTCAAGCCCAATATCCGCATAACGAAAATGAACCAGCGATTTAGTTGGTATATTCCTCCAATTTTTAACATATTGTTCACACTGTACCACAATTTTAAATTCGAGTCCGAATTTCGAGCATTGTTTAAAATCCACTTTTCCCTTACACAATTTTTCTTCACCTTTATTTTTAATAATATTAGACACCGCACAAAACAGAGAATGTTGAAGAAACTAAAGCAAAGTCTATAATGGTGTACTGAAGAGAGTGTCTTCCTCTGGTACATGCTTTTTGTCATTACCTTTTAATTTTTTTGCCGATGTGGTCGTGAAGGAATCATCATTTATCTCAGGATTTTTTGGATTAAATGATTGTTTCTTTTTTTTTTTTGGTGTATCTTTTTTACGAGTACTTTCCACTAACCGAGTTCTAGAAACTTAATTTTGAAATAAAATTTACAAAGGGCACTTATAACCTCAAATAAACCACGTAGTTCAACAAGTAACGACCAACTAAAGTATTTCTAAGTAGTTGCACTTAGAAAGTGAAAGATACTGATAAGAAAGACAAACAATAGATGAGCAGCTGTTCCAATATACCTGCGGCGCGCTGAGCCCAATTAGCTTTGAGCGCGCAACTTCACAAGGCTCTATCTCCGAAACTATTACTCCGATTGACTTGAAAATTTAAAACAATATACCTAGAGATGTTGTAGAATTTAATAAGACAATAAAAAAAATTCGATTTTTTGAAGCCGTGAAATCCATGTAACCCCTTAGATTGCAGCGAAGTCCCTTCTTTTTGATGAGGGTTTCTTAAGCCTACATCTACGAATAGTATAACCTATTTTATGACTAGGTCACACTCAGGTCAGTAAGAGCCAGGTGGCAGTTTCTCGTGGCAGGGCCCAAGCACACCCTTGATCCCTAGAGTACGATCTCAAGGAGGAACAGCTCCAATTGACATCGACATTGATTGGCAATGACCAATTGACAGTTTCCAATCCCCGTTCAAGATCATACCGAGTCGTCTTTAAGACAAAAAATAGTTTTTTGGAGCAGAATACTACAGACTTTCAACAGCGTTACACATACCCTCAACAAAAAGTCACACACGATACAGATAGAATTACGCATTTAACGCACAAGACTCATACGAGTCAACGAGAACACAGTTAGATACAGACTCTCAAGAGACACACATGCTATTTGCTTGTAACGACACAACTACATACATCGTTGTTCATCAAATTACTTAAAATTAATACAGTGTAAATATCTCTACCCTAAGATCGTTAACAGTAGAGCCGAGCAATTGTGTACCTATTCTCATCACAACGGTACGATCGGCCTTACAACCCGAATCACAAATAGAGTACGCGCCACGCCGTTTTATCATATTGCCGTATAGAAGAACATTGTTTTCGATTCATTGAACCGAGTTGAAAGAACATTGTTCATGGTCCTTCGATTCTGCCGAATCCAATGGTATGTGATAGAACAAATAAAGTATCTTCATTTATCAACACAAGTTGTTGGCAAAAATGTTCCTCAACCCAACCACCCCATCAATCCCTCAGAATAATGTAAAGAATATTGAATAGCAGTAAATTCAAAGAGCATCAATCAGTAAGACAGATTGAATTTATACAGCATCGGATCGGATTTCTATAGCACAGAATTGAATTTGAACAACACCAATTGAAATTCATGCAGCTTCGGTTTGGATCGTCTAGCATGAAGTTAAATCTGTACAGAACCGAATTGTATTTGTACAGCACCAGATAAAAAATTCGAACAGTACCAAATTGAATTCGTTCAGCACTAGAATAAAATTTGAACAGCGTTTAGTTGAATTCGAACAGCACCAGGTTGTATTCGTATAGTGACGGATTAAAATTATACAGCACTGGGCTGAATTTGTACAACACTGGATTGGATGAATGGGAGAAAAGTGATACTATCAATATGAATGTGCAAATTGAGTACAGAAATGTTAATCCGTCTAATGCACAAGAATACTATCTCATTATACAGAATTGGATTGTAGAGTACCACATGCTAAAGAATAATGTAAGGAAATAAGAAAAAGTAAATCTATGAAAATAGAAACTGAATTTGGACATTTCACCTAATGTGCATTTCTGTAATGTACATGATAGAATTGCGTTACCGAATAATGTAAGAAAAATTGTATAATAACAAGCGAGAAAGTAAGGAAAAAGGTGGATCTCTGCAAATGTAGAAATTCAATGATATTACATCTAATACACATGCGTTACTATACAGGATAGAATTGCAGAGCATCATCTACTAACGAATAATTATGATGGAAAAAATATAAATATTAAGGTCTGTAAAGGTAAAAATTGAATGCTATTCCACCTAAAACGCATATGTACTGCTGATAAATTTAAATTAATGAAAACCGAAAATTGTTAGGAGCTACGGTGGTGAGTGGATAGAAGCTCAGATTGCCACGCGGCAGACCCGGGTTCGAATCCCGCCCATCACCTCTGGTTTTTCTATGTGATATGTACAGTGGATCAAATAAGTATTGGCACATCCAAATTTTTGTAAATATTTTTAATTATTGAAGTATTTGATAAATATGAAGTATTTTTAATATTGAAGTATTTGATAATATTTAACGTATACTAATTGAGTGCCGAAGCACATCTTTCAATAACGATAATAACAAAAATTATAAAGGAATAATGAAAATTTGATAGTTAACAAATTATTGGTACACGTAGAAAACAAAAATTAACTGATTAATCTAAACACTAATTCAATTTTTAACATTTTTTATGCATTCCTTTCGCTTTAACAATGCCTCTAATCAAATTGGCATCGATTCCACAAGTTTTTGTGTAGTTATACATGGAATATTTTCCCATTCTTCCAGTAACGTCTTTTTTAAATCGTTCTTATTTGACAGCTTTTTTTAACGAATTTCTAAATCTAAAATGTGCCAAAAATTCTCGATGGGATTTTCATCCGGCGATTGGGGAGGGGTTTCCAATTGTTTTGTCACATTGTACAGGAGCCATTCCCTTGTTTTCTTTGCTGTGTACTTCGGATCATTGTCTCGTTGGAATCTAAATATTTTTTGGATACCGAATTCTGCAGCACTTGCTAATAAATTATCACGCAATATGTCGATATACTTTAGTGCATTCATATTGCCTTCAATAAAAACTAAATTTCCCACTCCACTATAAGACATGCATCCCCAAACCATTACATGTCTGCCACCGTGCTTAACCGTTGGTCGAATATTTTGTGTCTCCAATTTACTGTTGGATTTCCTCCACACGTACTTCTTTCCATCAGATCCGAATAAATTGAACTTGCTTTCATCAGAAAAGATGACATTTTTCCAAAATTCAATATCTTTATTTACCTGCACTTTTGCAAATCCAAACCGCTTCTGTCTATTAACTTCGTTTATGAACGGTCTTTTTTCTCGCGGTTCTGCCGTAAATGTGAGCGGAATGTAAAACATTTTGGATTGTCTGTGGATTAACAATCTTTCCCCACTGTATTACGAAATCAGCGGATAAACTGGGGGCACTCACAAATGGATTTTTTCTCGCATCTGTAAGAATAGCGCGTCACTCCCTCACCGTTAACACTTTCGGTCGACCTGATCGCGGTCTGTTTTCTGTGGTGGCAAACTCTTCGTATTTTTTTACCACATTTCTTACTGTGGAGAAACTAATTTTAATATACTTCCACTTTTCCGATAACTTTCGGTCTGTTTACGGTGAAAAATAATTTTATCTCGCACAGCAACCGATAGCTCTTTCGTTTTACCAGCCATGTTTCCTCTATGAGACGAAAACTGAAACTAATTATTTCTATTAAACAGAGAGACCAATGTTATGTGTTTATTTACATTTTCGTTTCTAGAAATGGTGTAAGAAGTTCTGAAACGGCGGAACTATAGAGGTAACAGATAGCAAATGTGAGTGTGCCAATAATTTGTTGACTATCAAATTTTCGTAATTCCTTCATAATTTTCGTTATTATTATTATTGCGAGATATACTTCGACACACAATTAGCGTACGTTAAAAGACAAAAAATTACATACCTGATATTTATCAAATATTTCAATAAGTAAAGATATTTACAAAAATTTGGATGTGCCAATACTTATTTGATCCACTGTATATCGAAGCTCTGGTGGTTCGGAACGCACCTTAAACAGTAGGTCCTAGGGCAAATGACCTTTAGCAGTCGGTGCCGAAAAATGAATTAAAAAAAAAAAAAAAACCGAAAATTGCTTTCAACCGCGTCGAGTGATATAACAAGTTTTCTAATAAAATCATACATAATTGAGGCCTTCCAATTATGGGAACGTGAAAATAGTTTGGCGCAAGAGTACGTAAATATTTTATAGATTATAAATGCGTGCGACCGAGCGAAGAGTGTTTAAACTATAAGGCGATGAGAGAAGAGCGACATGCATTGTTTGGTTTTGGGTGACACGTAGTTTGTAGGAATACACGTGGCCGATGAGTGTGGGAACATCTACGAACAAGAGGGGGTGCGGTAGAGAACAGAGAATCGTAGAGAGCAGTGCAGAGTACAGCGTAAAGAGTCAGAATGCACAGTCAGAGTAAAGGTTTAGAGTCATAGAGCGAGAGTAGAGAATTAGTGTGTAGAAGCAGATTGTATAAACTGTTTCTTAGTAATAATAATAAACCATCTTCTTTTATCAACAGAAGTCGCCGGCGAAAAAATACTTCCAATTATATGTTTCAAAAAGTAAAAAGCAAATAATAATCATGCGGCGAAGAATTATGTATACAAGGAGTATTATAATAGTAATAGCCGACATTAAGGTTTATCTAAATTCAAATTTACATCTGTCCAATAAATTAAACAAATCGTAATAGATTGCTCATTTTTGCGAGACGGGCGGGGAGAGGAAAGTGGTTAAAAGATTGATATTGAATGCTATTCCACTTAATGTGCATTTTCTCAGTGTGCGGGATAGTATTGCTTTACCAAATAATATAAGAAAAATAGCGTAATTACGGGGAAAACGTAATGAAAAAATACATCTCTTCGAAGGTAAAAATCGAATACTATTTCACCTAATAGGGATGAGTATTATCCGCTAACGAATAATTACACAGGAAAAACTAAAAATCCAGCCCTCTATAAAGGTGGACATTGAACGAAAGAATGATTTTCCACCTGACACAAAAATCATCGCGCGATTTTCCTAATTTTGAAATATGATCCGAAGGTGGGGAATGGTAGAGGGTACGAATATGGAGTTGCACACGCAGGAAAAATGGGTAAGAATTAAAAGGTCGACGTAAAACAGGTTGTATAAGGAGATTAGAACAATGTTTTTCCCCGAGTTATTTGGTGGAGGAAAGGAGTGAGGAATAAAAGTGACGACGTTTAGGCTGTAAAATATGGCGAGGAAGGGGTGGTGCTTGGGGAAAGGGTAGATAGTGCAGAATGTGCAGGACAGAGGAATTACGATCGTGCATAATATAGAATCTTTTCGCATACCAACCATGAGATTATTTACGCGGTGCTCGGTTTCACTGATCCAATATCATATTCAATAGGACGATCTCATTCGAATCTAAGCGTTGTTATTCGAAAAAGTGCTGTAGTAAGTGGGTTATTATCGCTACATTGATTAATATTGAGATACTGTGTAACATACGACTCCCCCCCTCTTCCTCTCCCTCATGGATAGAATAACAATGATATGGAACTTATACAGCTCCACTACGTCGTTCACAGAATTCCGGCCGACCGATTTCCTATTTTAATAAATAAATAAATAGGTAAAAATATTGTTTTTTTGTTTTGACAAATTATAATGTGTCTAGATTATTTTTTCTCTTCTCACCATATTTATTACTCATTTCCTATTGCAACAATGATATTCTGCAAAGTTAGATATTGGGGATAGGGTCACAAATATTACTCAGTTCCTAGACGAGGAAGATTTTCTGTATGGTTAGAGGAATGGGGGAGGTTTGACCCCCATATATTATATTGCATTATTGTACGTATAATTCTTGAAGGACAACGATAAGTGGCAAATGTTTACGCCAAATGTTGTATCAAATTATTGATCGCAATATTACAAATTATTTACGAAATTGCGAATAGTAATGTCATAGTCTAAGGGTTACTGTTAGATAAAAGAAGAAGGTTGGAACTCTATCATGATATACGTTAAGCATCTATTTCCTGAACGATGACAATAAGTGTGATACTGCTTTTTTTTTGTTTGCCATGTTTTTTTTTTTAACAAAGCACGACAATTTATTAATCGTAAATCACTGAGCAAATTATGAATAAATGGAGATGAACAGCCGTCGTCCCAATAAAAATGGAGAAACGTCGCATCAATCATCGAGCAGTGCGCATACGTGCTATAGGATTCAGTATTTATCCGATTCGATCGATCTGTGTTGATCCATGGTGGCGACGAGGGAAACGATGATGATGACAATTACGAGGTCCCAATTCTTGGAAGAACTGGGAGATAGATCATTGTGGGATTATCAGGAGGGTGAATGGGAAAGGGAGAATTGGCAGCGGCAGGTCGGCTATACTGAAAGCCGATGGGTCAGCAAGAGGTGGTTAGCTATGTTGGACGCGGGTAGATCGGCAGGATGTTCTCAGCCATATCGGGAGCGAGCGGATTGACAAAGGATGGTGGAAGTGGTTGGATCGGCAGGTGATAGTTCGTAAGGTAGGAGGGGGTGGATTGGCAGGAGGGGATCGGTAAGGTATGTCGTGGAGGTACCTCCCCTCTCCCCTCTATCTCACCAACCCTGCTAGGATTACATGAACCACTCTTGAAATGACTACTCCTCTCATACGGTATGCTGCTGTGAAGATTTCTTACGAGTTCTAATTCTCGTTCGACGAACTTTAGTTCTCGCTCACCCAAATCTTTATCGCGCCTGTATTTTTCAGCTTCTTTAGTTGCTTAATTTCTTTGTCAATTATTGCGCATTATACACGAACATACAGCTGTAGTATCCACAACGTCTGTTTCTGCGACACTTCTTTTGCCAATAACATGCTTAGTCTCGTATGTTTCTGTGTCATTTTGAACATGTAGGATTGGGACTCCTCCATAACATAAATTGGCGTTCGCGGAATTATTTGACTGGAGGGCCTGCGTAGCTTAGTGGTCAGAACAGTCGCCCGGAAAGCGGAAAGGTCCCGAGTTCCAGCCCCGGTTCAGCAACTCAAAGACCCAAATTTTTTTCGCGCGCCTACAAACATACATTCCTAATTCTTGTGGATCTATAAGCCCTTGGATAAGTTCAGCTTTGTTTTGTGTTGAAATCTTCGGTTACAGTCATATCACTGAGATTTGTCGTTACTACTGTTTACAAATACAAAACGCAATGATACTTTTGAACTGTACGATACATCCGCGAAGTAACAGATATGATGAGTGCGCCGCTAATTTCTGCACGGAACAAGTACTACTTTTTTTTTAAAAATGCTACTTCTTGCATGCAGCTTATTTGTCAAACTAAAACCCGATCAACGCTTACCGAAAAAGATCTAGCACAATAATCTTTTGGCGTTACTGTTAATACTATCTTGAATGAATCCATAAGTTTTGTGGGGCTGTGTAGGTAATGGGACTAGTAATGTACGATATAGTTTTCAAAACAAATACATTTTTTTCCACGGCAATTCAAACTCAACTGTCCCACCGCAGTACCTTAACCATGCATTTTACTACACATAGACACACACAGCTTCGCATGTCGAGGGTTATGACACATGAAATTCCAATGCCCTTTATACATGTGATATATTGTCTATTTGGTTAATCCCGGACGAGCCCCCAAAAATGTGGTATAATGTGGGTTTATGATTGATATATATAGTTTATAGCAAGTTTATAGCATATATATATATATATATATATATATATATAACCATATAGTTTATTGCAAGTCATAAAATATATACAAACACTATTACTAATCGGAGAGAATTGAGATATAAGATTGCACTGGTCGTCGTATTTCTTATCGAACTTCTTTACGTCATACTTATCTGTTCGCATCCGATTTCTTTACGCGACTCTCTTGATCGACTCTCTTTTCTCGACTGTTCATACATTCTCGACTGCTCTTTTCTCGACAGCTCATACATTCAAGGCCATAGGTCACTCGAAATTTCTATGCCCTTTGTGTACATTATGGCGCGACCATCCGCCTCTAAGACTGCACTGTTCCAACGCATTATCTTTTCCAAACATCTAAATACCGTTAAAATTCTCGCGCACCACATGCATACCTTCTTATCGTAAATAAAGTGGCCGCCCGCCTTTAAAACTTCATTCATCGCAACAAAATTCTCACAATAGATTATTTCTATTCTGTGTTACGAACAATAATGATATGTCATGAATCGAACCGCGATATTTCTGGTGCTAGTATGTCTCCGCGACGCTTCCCTGGGGCAAGGCTAGGCAAGGAATGGATGGATTCGTGAATTTTACTAAAGATTCTATGAATTTGGTTACCAAATCCGTATATGGATGGGCTGCTTCGATAAAATATTGGGATGTGAGAGGCAGAGAAAGAGGAGGGTTAAATTAATTGTTGTCACAATTAGTTTCGACAAAGGTTTTTTAATGATTCTTCTACTTCTGTGTATAATTTTTTGAGGCTTACTCTATGACCGGCGCGATCTTTCCGGCTTTTGGTTTTTCAGCGGTGGGCTCTACGTATCAAACCAACTTTGATTATTTTCCGGAAAACCAATATGCAGATTTCTTGCGCCGCAACTCTGCCGTAGATAATCCTTTGGCGGGACGATAAAAACGAGAATCTCGTTGATATCCCGATCGAAAATTTAATTGAGCTTTCGAAAATATTATCGAGTTTTCAAATACGCAAATTCTATGCGCCTCTGTCTGTTCGAGGATATTTTCAGTAATAGTAATCACAATAAAAATTTTCGCGGAACGTTAAAAACGAAGATCTTACTATAATAATTGAACGGCTTCTCAAGGAAGAAGGTAACAAACCTCGGCACGTTTCTGTCTCTTAAGAATTCTTTAACCGTTCTGACATTCTACTTCCAAAAATTCTGTAGCACTTCCGTTCTCTTCGCTCAACATTTTTATAACTGTTCTGTGTACTTCGCTCAAAGAGTATGTAACGGTTCTGTTTACACTGTTGTAACTCTTCTCCCAAAATTGTATGACTGTTCTCTTGCCCTGTCTTCGGAGCATCGGTATTTATACACGCAATTTTTGGACTAGACCCCCCCCTCCAGAAGACAAGTAAAACGCATTACCTTTTGATGTGTCCCTTATCAGGTGGAGATATAGATTTTGTCTTTTTCCGAGAACTCCAATGGTCGGTGGTTGCTGTATTATGAACAAATAGATGCTTACACGTGTTATCGTCTCCGTTTATCGGACATTCTTCGTTGTTTCTATTTTCAGCGTTTCGATCGTTGGGTGTTAAAGAAAAAAAGAAAACATACGTTTACAAGCATGACACGGTTCCTTTCTTGTGGCGCAATGGCGCTGTTCGTTACATCTGCAATATATTGATGAAATTTTTTCAACAAAAATGAGGCCAAGCATGATATAATCACAACAATATTTACTTTTTAATACTTATTCTACAACGCGTGTTACTTTATTATTAACAAGGGGTTGATGGCCTTGATCGAATACAGCGTAAGCTAATCAAAGAGCGAAGAAATAATCCTTTTATTGACATTTCGTTCTTATAATGTAAGACTTTATCAAAATTACAATGATGTGTAGGAGAGTAACTACCGATCAACGTTCGTCACAATTCAGTGTATCTTAATTTTGTTCACATAATCTTAATTAATTAAGTGTGCATCAGGGGTTCAAAAGACTGAACTTATAATCAATGTGCCTGCATCACGTTGGTAGCGCATGGTTTTCATTACATGACACACAACATATGGGTATTAAGGATAAAGTATATTAATAAGACGGAGTACCGTGAAACTTTGAAGAGCAAAGTTGGTAATTCAATAGCTACACGCCGGAAGAACTATTTATAAAATACTTAAAATGATAAAAAAAACTGAAAACCCCCTTATTTTCTTGTTATCCTCATTAGGGATCAAACCAAAAGGGAAAATGAATTATAACGGCCAACTGTCCTCCGCGATGTTACAACGGTTGATAGGAATATCCCACTCTGTATACAATTAAAATTATTTCAAAAAACCGATTAAAAGAGATATAAATTAAAAATTAATCCTTTGCGCTCGAGAGGTGCCTCTCAGGCACCACTGGATGTGATGCGACAACTCGGGCGGCGCCTCTCGGGCACCACTCGGATCGATGCGGTAAATTGAGCGATAATGGTGTTTATTTAGGTTTGGCCTCACGAATATCGCTTCACGAGTCTACTCCTGGCCTTTTGTGCATAATCTTATGAGGTGCCGAGTGACAACAATGGCTACAAAGATGTCTTATCTCAAAAACGCACCCGACCGCGGGTCGGACTCTGCCTTCGACGTTAGTTTGAGCTTAACTTTCTTGGCAATCAGAATATTCCTCTCAAAGTTATTTATCCCAATAAGCATGAAACACGACAAAGAAATTAATTCTAATGAAGATGAGTTCACTTTTTTGTCAATAACAAATTAAATTACATCTATACAGCTTGTCAATGGGAACAAAGCGGAAATGATGAGGAAAGGCTATGAATTCATATATTCTTTATAAATCAGCAAAGAAGCAGATGAACAAACGGCCGCTTGGTCACATGCAATACTAGAAAACTTTGATTGATTAATAGAGAAGGAGAATTCTGACAAAATAGACCTAGCACGGCTTTTACTTCTCAGAGCAGCTCTGAAGACATCCGACTAAATGCGAAGTTGTATGTCGTTCTAATCGGACAAAAAAGGTATTGCAAGGTTTGTTCCCAACGAACCAAGCCTGGCAAAAGGCAAACTGTGTACTACTGTGACATTTGCCTTGACAAGCCAAGACTGCATCTTGGAGATTGTTTTATACAATACCATATGAATCTAAAATATAGAACGTAATGTTTAACAAATATCCTTCTTTGAACTATGGAGATATGTATGGTGTTAAAATATACAAGTTTAACGTGCTTTATCGTATCTTAAATCATTTTAAGTTAACTGTAAAGAACTCATGTATTGGAAATTCCTGTTATTATCGATGACAGCGGTGCTGGTGGTTCCTGCCCCAAATGTGCTATGGACCCTTCCCCCATCTGTTTGCATCCCATCTTGTTTCATTACCTTTTTCATTGTTCTTCCCCACGGATAACCACGACACGTGTAACATTATTAACAATGAAACAAAGTTCATAGTTTAACTAATTGGTCCATCCACGTTATTTAAACATAGTACTCTAACATCATGAAATAAGCGCGAGCGGCTAACTGCTTTCAAGTTGCTGGTTCGCCCGAGCGAAAAGGGCGTCGAGCGTAAAGGGTTAAGAGGTGCCCACAATGTGACTACTTATTATTGCAATACTTTATTATTGCCTCAATTTCAATGTAGAAATGAATTGTTAGTCACATTTAAAATAAAAACAGCGTAGCATTTTTAATATATCATGAATTAAAGAAGTGTAAAACAATACGATATCCTACATTAAATGATCTTTACAGTGAGATGACACATGTTTAAATATACCATAGATTTTACACACAAACGTTATTATCATTTAATGTGACTGTTCGTGCTTTTTGTGGACGTTCGTACTTCGAGGTTCGCAGACGTCGCGGTTCTCCTCGCGGATATCCGAACTGCTTTTCGAATCGAGATATCGCTTCGGGAAGATGGAAGCCCGACGTACGAAGCTCAAGTACGAAGCTTGGCGCCGTGCTACTGGCCTAGACTATCGTGACTGTCGCTCACGCCTAGGGAACACGTACACCTTTCGCTACGAAATTAATCGCGCGAAGCACTAGTTGGGGTGTCAATGGAATCTGGCTTCTTTCGGTATAACAATTGGATTTGCTACACCTTGTTTCACGGATCGAAACGTTCGAGAATGTTGAGTTCACCGCGTGTTGTAAATACGCGATGGTCGTGATATGTGTGAGTCAACGAGCTAGTCGTCTCGCTACGTTGCTCGGTTAGCGTTATATTAGAGTTATTTTGCTGAGTGTGTATCTCGGAGCGTTGCTGACTTTAGACTGACGCTTTTGAGACGCTTTGATGTTCAAGAGGGTTCAGCGGGGTCTCCTCGGGCGGAGTTTTAGAGATTTTGTTCGTTATTACGCGCCTCCTATTGGTTTTCGAAGGTATCTGTACGGCCTCTTTAGAATGATTGGTCGGCTGCATTTTAGGACAAAACGCAGCCCTGCCGGTTGCCAGATTATCCTTCGTTGACCGTTTTCGAAAGTCGAACGTGACTCAAAACAATAGGAGGACACGTGTGCTGTAGATGGGCCAGAGTCGCGTCTAATTTGGAGGAACACCAGATGTTTTATTGCCCAAAGTACCTCTGAAGCTAAGCAGAGGCCCAATGCATAAAGAATAGAGCGGTCACTTCGGTACCGTTCGACCCTTGAAAAACACGATGATAAACCTCTGGGTTCCTCGCTTGACTCTGCCTATTGTTGCGCCGCAACACCCTTCCCTCTTACATTCGTGGCTGCTCTGTAAGACACATCTCTTTGTACTTTTCCGAAACACCGCGATTTCTGATGAACATTAGCTAACGCGTAAAGTGTCTTCAAATCAGCTATCCACCCAGAAGGGCACTTCTCGATCTTCCACGGCTCCATCAGTGGATAAGACTGCGGAATTTCTCGGCATTGTTCTTCGAAATGCCATTATTAGAGATGCGGACGGTAAGAGTAGGAAATAGAGAGAGGGCCCCGCGAGTCTGTGGAAGGGAGACAAAACGAAGAAAGAGCGGGGAAAAAGAAAGAGAGAGAGAGAGAGAGAGAGAGAGAGAGAGAGAGAGAGAGAGAGAGAGAGAAAGATAATTCGCTGCACCACGCAATGTAATTGCATGTAAATGGCCTTTATCTGTGGCACGATCCGTTTCCTCGGCTGTAAACACTTTCTCGTGCCGGGCGGACTCTGAGCGCCCGTTTCGCTTTGCGCTACAACTTCTAATTACGGTATAGCAACCTAGCCATTCGATTTCTAACTCGTTATACAATCCCCGCGATTCTGGCACGTCGGCCGGCTATTGCCAATTTCTAGATTCTCCCCAAAATTCAGATAGGCCGCACTTTCTCCTCGTTTTGCATACCGGTCTTAGGCGCGATCGGCGCTTTCGATAAGGCATCGCGAAATCTCGAGGTTTCATCGATCATACGGAATTGGCTGCCCGGCTTTAACGATCCTCCGCGTTACTATGAACGTCCCTCGGAATGACGTCGATCGAGAGATAGTGCCTTCGAGAGGAAATACATCCCGCTGCCGGACGAGGCGGGCGTGGGTCGATGGAAATGGCGGACACCCACCTGCAGGATATTATGCATCCTTGCGAAGGTTGGAAATCGCGATGGCAAGGACGTCACCGGTGATGTAACGCCCTACCGGCCGATCTCGAGATTTTAATAAGGTCAGTAGGGAAGGTCAAAGACCGCTTATGCCGATGTTGGTGATAAACGGACGTGTGGGAGAATCGTGCATCACTCTCCCATGACCCACCATTGTCAAGAGGTGCACCGCCATCCTTCTTGAAGGAGCCGGAGGTTCCTTTGCCCCTTTGCCTGAGTCACATCAAGGACGTCCATCCGGCGGCATGGTCATCTTCGGAATCTCCATATCCGTAGGATCGCTCCGCTGACCGGGTAATGCGTTGGCGTCGAGGCTTGGTATACCTAAAGAGTCGAAGCGCCTCGAACTTTACGTTTTTCGTCGAAACCCGTGAGGAGAAGAATTTGAGGAGATTCTGGTTGGGAAAATGGTGCGTTTTAGTTTATTTTGCTTGCCATTTGGCATTTGGACTGGCTGGAGTTTCTGGTTATGGCATATGTTAGGGATATCCGACTGCCGATTTGGGGACAGGTTGGTAGAAAATTTTTGCAGGTCTATGAAAAAAATTTATTTGTTGATTTATTATATAAAAGTTCGTGTCATGAGGCAACGGGTAGAGGCGTCGATTTGTATATATATATACTGATTTGTTCAATAAGTTCGTGGAAGGGATATCAAAAAATGAATTTACAGTTGTAAAAATTATTTTTAACTAAAGTTTTTTGGTTTACTAAAGTTAATGATTTTAAACTAAAGACTTTAAAAGCTAAAAAAACGCCCCAAATGTTGTGTTTTTCTTGCATTGTTAGCGAATTCGCACCCACTGTGCATATTGTTTTTTGAGGGCATTTGGTCAATTGAACGAGCATTGTATAGAATGCCTGTTTAAAAAGACAGTGTGCAAAATGCTCGTAACAAGTTTCGGTTAATTTACAAAATGTCCGGTCATTGAAATGCTCTGATAAGGAAATTAAGAAATGTGTTTTTTATCGAGACAATATATCCCTTGGTCAAAAGCAACATACAGTCATTATAATCATACTTAATCATATAAATCATTTTTTGGAGCAAGACATAGAACTGTGGCACACTTGGAATTACAAAGCTGACCGATATAAAGGTATATAAACAATTTATTTTAGACTACATCTTAGGCCTTATGAGGATGCCAAGTTTAGGTCGTAGCAGGCGATAATAATTGAAGATGAAAGAATGTCGACCACCTGATTCAACATACTGCCCAATCAACTGTGGGCATTACATAAAATATTCGGGCCATTATAAAAATATATGCTCATTATATACATTACCCAAAAAATTGAACACTTTAAACAATGCCCAGTC
Organism: Ampulex compressa; assembly: GCA_038496175.1. Taxonomy (NCBI): domain Eukaryota; kingdom Metazoa; phylum Arthropoda; class Insecta; order Hymenoptera; family Ampulicidae; genus Ampulex; species Ampulex compressa. The sequence continues at coordinate 11,703 of JBCFXI010000589.1, read as the reverse complement.
ATTTTACAAAATGCTCATGTTAAACACATTGCTTGTAACATATAAATGCACTATATTTTTTTGATTAAGTTAATATTATTTTCTAAAAATTTGCTATTAATACTTTAGTTTATTTCTCATTTTCGTATTATTTAAATTAGCTATAATGATTCCTCTTATGATATCAGATTAAAAAGCTAGCATACGAAGCTCTTGATAAATACTAGATTTAATTTCTACACTATCGATCCGCGAAGTATTTCTTCTATTCTCATCAGTATGCAGGTATAAAAGACTTGAAGAACACTGGAATGAATTACGATAGTAATGTAAAGCCTGATCCCTGATAAATATTAGTGCTTAACATTGAATATATATAATCTAACGAGCGTTAGATTCAAATTGTAATACATGTACATTTAACACTAATCCCATCAGCCACTTGCTGGATATATTTGTATACATTACGTATATCCTTAAACAAAAAGGCTATTAAGAAGAGATATCAATAATCGGATAGAATGAATCACACTTCGCGGTATAATCGCGAAAAATAAAAAAAAATGCCCTCTGACAAAGTACAGCAATTTTTCTGAGAAACGACTGACCCGCCATTTTAACCGCTTTGGTAGATTTAACGTTAAATACGTAGAAGTTGAATCAGATATCCCGCATTGCGGATTGACTCCTCTTTGTAAGCTGGTACTTTATGACATTCGCGAAATGTTGTTCTGTCCGACATTTTGCACCCATCCAAGTCCCCGGTATCGATTTACGTCGTGCTTCAGGCTCGACGAGGGAAAAAGCGAGGTCCGTATCCGCAAAGGATAGCAGACATTATCGGCGTCGATGGAGGAATACATTCTACGATACGGAGTCTTCGCACTCGAGCAAGCAGCTACTTTCGAATCGCAAGCGAAATCGTGTGTCACGGTCGATCCACTCGCGTAGATAGACTGGTCGGACTACTCGTGCCTTCTTGGACCCACTTTGTCAACGCGGATACCGAGCCTACCCGCGTTTCGTGTGCCAAAGTTCCCGCTCGAGTTAAAGTCTCTTTCACCTCTGAAAGATCATACCCCCAAATTAATAACCCGCGAGCAACGACTCCTTCCCCCCTTTTGATCGCTCTAACACGATTCCATTTCTATCCGCAGGCGGACACGGAGCCGATCTATTGGTCCTGGGTGCGCTCGATCGCGGCGGAGCTGGTCAGGCAGACGCCTTTTCGGGCCCAGCGATGCTTAAACTTCCTCGAGATCCTAACGATCTGCCCCAGAGGGCCGGTGCCGCTCCCCGAGAGCCCGACCGAGACGAGGAGACGCTCCAGGAGCGAACTGCGCTGTTGGCCGAGCGACTCTCCGATAGAGAAGGCCTCCAGGAATGCCAGCACGATATTGGAGGAGTCCAGGAGGAGGGCCAGGAGCGAGTTACGGGGCTGGTCGAGCAGCAACTCCAGCGACGAGGACCTCTTGGGCGAGTTTCGCAGCATACCAGCGATAATAACGAAGGAACAGCCGGTGAGCAGGACGTGGGGCTGCAGCGAGAGCAGCGAGGGAAGCGACGACAGTCTTCCATGGGGCGGTGTATGCAGGTCCAGCGTGGACTCCGTGGACTCGAGCGTATCGTTGCCCGAGCCAGACACCAGGGAGCAGAGGATCCAGAGGTACAAGGAGGCCAGGAGGCGCGAGAACGAGGCTCGCAGCCGCAGAGTGCTCGAGGAGGACGCCAGGAGACGAAAGGCCAGGGCCGAGGAGAACAACAACGACGTATCGAAGACCTTTAGCAGATCGAGGAACAGGCTCTGCCCCGTCGTCGATGATAACGAGCAGCGATCCGCGAGGAAGGAATCCCTGGTGATACTGGACTCGCCCACGCGGCCGGGGAACAACAATTGTACCATAAGCAGATTGCCTCCCGTGAAGCCGAGCGAGCAAAGTACGGTCAGGTTCGAGAGGGACGACCGCAACGAGGACGACAAGGCGAACAACAATGGGCCGAGGAACGGCGGTATTCTTCGGATAGACGCCAGCGAAAGGAGGAGCAGAGCGCGGGAGAGAAGGAACATCCGCGAGAGAGCGCAGATGCCCCAGAGTCAGCAATTTACAAGCGGCGGAGTGGAGACGCTGCGAGAACGTAAGGAGAGACTGGCCTCGGTCTCCTCGAGGATACCCGTTCTCCGTCAACCGCCGCAACCTTGCGCGAGGACGCAAACGAGCGAAACCTACAACGTCGCCTCCTCGCCCCGTTCTTCCACCTCCCTCTCGATCTTGACGGAGCCTCCGTGCGAGGAGGACGTCGCCAGACTCTTGGAGCGGTGTCAAAGGGTCGACCATTATGTCCCGGTTCGCGAGAAGCTCACGCTCTTCGAGTCCCTGTCGAGGCTGGGCGGTCGTCTCGCGAGGAGCACTGAGGACCTCGGCCGGACGGCTTCGAAGCCCAGTCCCAGGGGTAAGCAGCGCGCCAGGTCGCTTCACGATCTCAACAGAGGAGCCAGGGCCGTTCCTGTACGAGAGATGTGCCGGTTTTTCGAAGGCGACTTGGAGCAGGACTCTAGTAACAAGTCCTTGGGCCTTTCGAAAGCGAGATTCAGCGATCCCGTGACGCCGACTAGTGGTACGTGGAAGGAGTCCAACCCGAGGCACAACGAGGCGCCCTGTGTCAGGACTTCCAGCAGAAAGAAACATTATTTCAAATAGCCAATATTCCAGCGCGCTTTGATACGCGATCGTTCGAGAGCCGAGGACAATCGAGGAGGCGTACACGCGGGAGAAAAATGTTTTCACGACTCCTGGTCGATGGGTCGATGAAATAGCTGGTGGCATTGGTGACTGGCACGTCAATCCGTGGACGAATTCGAGCGCTCGTTCGCTGATCCTTGAACTTAAGGCTCCTTGCATACTACATAGTCGCGTTCCGGTAGGCTAACGCGATGTAGAAAGGATTTTGGACCACGCGAAGCTCGAGAATACGGCGCGAGTTCTGATTTCTTTCTTAATGGAGAGTCTGATTTTGTGGTGAAACGATGCACGGCGGGTACGGGGCTAAAGCTATTCGAAGATTTTTGCAAAAGATCACATTGACCCTCGCTCTAAGTTTGCATCCTTGAGCAAAACTAATATGAACGCAGGCCATTTTTCTGACAACAGAAGAATCTGTCACGCGCGAAACGCACGATGCCTGGATGTATCGAACATCCGGAACGATCTGTCGCATTTGCATTAGGAAAAAATGCGATATTTTTTGCTCCTACGTATGCCGTTCGCCTCGTTCTTCTCGTTATCGAGGTTACGGAATTACGCGCGATATTTTACTCGCGGCGCCACGAGAAACGTAGAAGCGTGCCCATTCTGGACAGCTTGAAGTCTTCCGAGTTCGTGTTATTTATTTAATTTTCACCTTTCCGTATGAGATCGTTATTAATGTTAGGTAATTCTGCGTTGAAACACTCGAAAGGTGAATCTATAACGTGATTCGGCGCTGCGAATGAGCGAGCCGGATCGAAAGATGAAAAGAGAGAGAAAGGGAGAGGGAATCGGAGAAACCGGTAATTTACATTCACCGGGCGATTGCGGCAATGCCGAACACCTGTCGAACGCAGACTAAAGATGTCGATCGTTCAGCTATTTCTCCTTTAATAACCTTAAATTCGTTCTTCTAAACGGTGTTTAGATGTACTGTCTGTATATTAAATATCCAAAGAAGCAGAGTAATACTTATTGTATATCGATGATCGTCTTTTATTCTTAAAGGATCGCGAGAAAATTAGAGGACGTTATTCTTGTACATAATTAGTTATCACGTCTGTACCTGAAATCCGTAATTTTTTAGTCTTTATTAGATACTTGTAGGGATCTAGTTCTCATTATGTTGTTACAATTGTACATAACCGATGAATCGAGAAGAGTGGCGATAATCAAAAAAATAGAAGTGTTCCGTAAAATGTCGAAGCAAATTGTTTCATCCAACTGGAGCCGGAGCTAAGATTAGTTAAATTTCAAATTTCCGCCTCAACGTTTTGCACGTGCGTTAATGTGGACTTCCGGTTTATGATAGGGACGACGATTTCCGCTCGTGTTTCTCCTCTGCTCTCTTGTTCCTCTTCTTCTCATAATCGCGTTGCGGATGGTTGCAAACGCAAGTTAATAACGATTTAGCTTTTATATCCTATTTTTTACAAACTATTGCCTTATAAACAAGCTGACGGGTGGCGATCAAAATTATACGGTTGAAGGTGTCATCTCGCATAGAAATGGAAAAACGTACGAACCGAGTGAGACGAGTTTATATCGTCCATATAGATATCGTTTATCGTGTATATGTATGTTCGATAGCTCTGAAACTTCTAATCGACTTTTTTTTTTCATTTTTTTTTTTTCATTTCATTCTCCAGGAACGATATTCCACGAGTTTGTGCCAAATGCCGCGTTTATTACCTTTATATGTCGTTATATAAAAACAAATGTATGTACTAATGTATAAATATAGACTGTATTGATGTGCATAAAATCTTCGTCATTTCCGATAGGTGAACCGGTCAGCCAAAGAGAAACAGCCTCCTTCTTTTCGTTTTCGTGTCTTAACCTTTCGAGATAGCAAGAAGGCCAGTAGTATCGAGATTGCTCCTTCCTGCCATTTCAGATGTATTTATTTATTAAAAATTGATTCCGTTTTATGTATTTAATGCGTTATATTGGCTCGTTGGGGAGAAAACTGTGCGAATATGCATTTCGTGGTTGATATCGAGCTTTACGGACAATTGTTAATTAGCACCGCCCTCGATGCTTCCACGATTGCGAATGACTATAAGTGTGTATAGCAGATTTATATTCCATCGCGGTGCCATCTTTATGTAGCCTTACTTTTCTTTATTTCTTCTTTTTCTTTTTTGCAAATTTCAAATTTCTTTAAGGCACGGTGTACGATTGTGTGGCATATGTACGATCTGCGTTCGACGTGCTTTGCGTTAAAATTGCGTTAAACCGTAAATAATGGATATCAAAGGAAATAAAAAAAAACGGAAGAAAGTGAAACATGTATGACGGAATATAATAAAATGCAGAGAGAAAAAAGATTATTTAAGAACTGACAGAACGATCGAGCCTTGTTAATCAATGATTAGTTAATCGTCGAAACATACGCGTAAGGGAGACGTCTATAAATAATCGCGAATCATAAATACATGCACCAATGTCGGTAGTTTAATCAGTAGTCTTGTACAATTTATCAGTACAGAGATAATGACCATAGTGAAACGTTGATGCGTTTGCCTTCGAGAGAAACCCACCGCGAAGCCGCTCCATTTTTGCTGGGAAAAAATGCGTATATTTATTATATATTAACTCTTTTGTTTTTGATTCACCTCCGCTATCGCAGTTGAAAATACTCAAATCGATTCTTGCAAATTTATCTGTCATACGCCACAGAAAATAGATAATACTCCTGAAAGAATATCGAATATTATAAAGAGAAAATATACATTAAATTCATGATATAAAAAAGAACATGCACGAGGCATTTCAACAAAAATAATCTAATGATTATTATTAAAATTAAAATAATCTAATGATTAGACAAGATTTGGTCGAAAATTCGTGTTCATAAAAATCGATAGATCACCATATATATTTCGACTCTATATATTTCGACATGTTTTAAAATTTGCCTTTATAATGTAAGTGCATTTAATAAAATAGTCGTTTGTCTGTGCGTTATTAAAAATTATCTCATATAGTTTTCGAGAAATTATGCACAAAGATTATATCTCGAAAAAGCTGTAAGAATATATTCACGATGTCTCGCATGCACAAGTTGCTCAGAATCAAAATGTCTTGCGATCAAAATATCACATACGATGTTTCAGGATGAACATTAGAAAATGGAAGAAACAAGCGAGCAATGTTGAAATTACGTCAATGGCTTCCTCATATGCGTACTTCGAATATCACTCTCACCAACGAATCAATCATGTCTTGAGCGTTTAAGGGTTAAGGTATACTTGTTAAAAATGTTTATCCTTCTATAACCCGCGCTGATCAATCTAACTTTCTTTAAGCTTATCAAGGGACCTTCATACACACACCAAGTCTCTTTCTCTTTACGTGCACTTTTGTCTGTTCTAATAATACAAGAATAAGCATTTACTAAGATTACAACATCGAGGTACGACAATCCAAAGGCAACGTCGATTATAAAGTGTTACTTCATTTATCACTACGGCCGTTTCTTGAACAACGTCGTTTCGAGTGTCGAATAAAACCATTGCTGTACCAAGGTTCGATTGTAATGTCCGTATACGGGGTGACTCGAAATGCGCATCCAGTCTCCATAGGTCTCCTTGGAGCCGTGTTTGTAGTCACCTCGCAAGATAGGCTGATCGCCAAAGAGGTCCTCTAGTCCCCTGCAATACAAACGGTTGTCTCCAGCCCCTCGAATATACGTCGCGTCGTTTACAGCGGCGGTTGAATTTGTATTTACGTTTGTTGTAATAAAAAGGGACGAATAATGGCCGTTACATAAATGTGATTGTCGTTAGAAAGTCGGCAGGCCTTGGCGGGCCGCGAGCCGGCATTCTCACTCCGTTTATTTCGCGTATCGTTACTTTATCGCTGCGGCCTTTTTTGCGCGCTTCGTAAACCCGCATGACCCGCGCTTTTCCATTTCCCCATGTCTGTGAAATACGCGCGCGGAGTGCGCCGCTAATTGGCGGCTTTTTCGCAAGCTTTCAGGAGGAGATTGCGCCGCTGCACAATGTAGAGCTCGATGGAAGACGAGCCTTCGCAATATATCGGCGTACCTGACACCATTGAGAGTCAGCGGACATTGCCCACATGATTCTCTCCATTGCGATCACGACTTTTTTGTACAAGCATATAAAAGCTGGATCCTACTGTCGTCTTTTCACATTATCTGCCCTTCCTCTTTCTCTGGAATTCGAAGAGAGATTCTTTTTTTCTTCTTAACCCTACGAATCACGCATTTCGAGTGAAATTTTTGGTTTGTACGTTATTATTACTGATTTTACTACAGATAATGTATACAGGATGGATTATCAAACTTTCGTGGCGCATTTTCGATGCCTTGAGAATACAGAGACACCGTGTGATTCTTAGGTTTTGTAACAACCGCACTGTCGAGTTACGATAAGTTTACTGTTACAGAAACTGTTATTATCGTATGTTGTTTGGAGGTTTATGGTAGCATGCGTTACCTGAGTATTAGAGTTAGATAATAGAGTAATAATATTAATCCAGGTTGGGATAGCGTAATAAATAGAGACTTGAATTTCTGTGCGAAAGATTTCAGCTTACAACCTGTAATTTTTTTTTCCGTGTAACCTGTGAGTATACTTTGGAAAACGAGAATGCCTTGAATATACGTTTACGAGACACCGTATTCTTAAGGCGAGTGGTGTACGATTTAAAGATTTTATCGATAGAGTTCAATCAGACTTCTCACGTGATACGTCGATTCAGGATAAAATTGTAAAGCAAAAGCAGACATTTGACGTAACCAACTACGTCCTTCCGACGAAAAGAGCGGAAAGCTCTTTGCGAAGTTATTTGGAATCTATGCGAGATCTTGTATTTGGAATCATGTTCATGCAACAGGCCTTGGATACGCCGGAGCAGCTTTGCTCCCGTTTATATACTTCGTTATTTATGTATGAACTCGTTTGTGCGTTTACTTGGCCGCCCACCTGACTCGGTGAAGTATGCGGTTTTCATTTTACGAATAAGCACGCACGTGCGTGAAAACTAGTAGCCGAGTATACAGGGAAAGTCGATGGGTAACGTGAAATGAACAACACAAGCGCGTTTAACGATACACGAATGTGAATGACCTGAAACATCTTCCACGATTATTCAACCTTTGATGTTTCGGAATCTCTTAGCATAAGATTTCACTGCAATCGCAAAGGTAAGTACATATATTTTTAATATCGGTTTGTGATGCACGGGTAATTTTGTTACCACTTTGAAGATCACGGATCGATTTTTAACTTCTTATAATTGCTCGCAAGGACCATTAGTGTAACTCATAATTCAATATGTGACTCTTTTGTACGCCAAAACGATTAGTTCCTATTCTTAACAATTTAATCGTCAATTTGTTTAGATTATCGCCGTTTAATAAACGTTCTTTTTGATCACTCTAATTCTATAAATTTAATCAATTTAGCTGCCACCAAATTTCTACTTTTCGTTTAATACGTTTATGATATTCGTGTTCAATGTTATATATTTTTAAGAACAGTTTATATGCTGTCATTGCATTGTGAGGGCTTACATTATCATACATAAAGGTATTTTCTTATATACCCTGAATAATTGGAAGGAATGACAAATTGAGCACTAAATGTCGGCTCCCAAGATATCGAGCAAAAAATAAAAGAGTGCGACTCTCCGAACCATATAAATCATCCACGTTTTCAATGGACCAAAATAGCGTAATTTGCGTCGATTGCATCACTATGGATTGCAAGCGACATTCGGTTCATGTCCGCCGAGGCTGCGCAAGGCACACCTGCGCTAGAATGCAATTTGTTCCCCGATATCACGGCGCAGTCACTTTATTGCTGGTTACTGCGCAACGTGATTTAACGTACCAGCAAAACGCTTCCTGTCTGTTGATTAGCAACCGAACATTTTCGCCCGCGCGTATAAACGAAAACGAACGACTGCCAGGCATTGCACGCAATGGATAGCGTGGTACGCAATATTGCGATAGCTTTATTTCTTATGGGCTACGAGCAGGATGTAGGTACGCATAATACGTTTATTCGGTCCAGAAATACGACGTATTTGTTCTATTCCATACAGGTATATGCGTCTTAATCACCGGGTGCCATTGACAAACACTGTTGCTCGTATGAAACATTTTTTACTTGCTTATGCATATCATAACACGAGATCTGGTCTTCTATAATATATCTGTCTTTATATATGTATATATAAGGAAATACCGATCTTGTTGAAAGTCAGTCTGCAGAAATACGTATGTTAACGATAAATAAGATTGCAATTGCTGGTATTATCTCGTGAAATGCTTCTAATTTCTGGCTAGTATCGATTTAAATCATTTCCGGGATAATCTAGGAACTTGACGAGAGAGTTTAGATGCAAATCAGGACCGAGCGAAAGCTTATGAATAAAATCTTTACAAGAGACATCGGTCGAGGCTTGCCATGACAAACGTTCGTTACTTCAGATGCTGTACTTTTCAAATTCATGTCATAGTATACGTTCTTTCACGGAATCATGCGGATTCATGCGCGAATATCTACGGTCTGTGTTCTCGATCTTATGAATCGTACGTCGTGGATCGTTGTAAACGATAAAAACGGGTCGACGTGCCCCAAACGGACGATTGTGAACCGAGCTTCAAGTATATCGTGCATGGTTTCACGATGGGTGCATAAGAAATGCGAGTAATCGAGCGACTGGCCTTGATAGGCCCTGCTACTGGCCATGTAAGCGGTTCAAAGCGAAACAGGTACACGTATGCGGTGGATACGCACTGCCGATCCCTCGATCCATCGATCGATCGATTACCACGAAACTGGATCATTCCTTGCTCATGCACGAAGAAAGAAAATCGCCAACGCGTGCTTTAAAAGCGCTTTTATGCCCTCTAGTGTTAATAAAAAACCGTTTATTGTGAGAAAACATAAACTGCTATTTTATCGGTAACTAAGTTTAATGAATGAGCGGAAAACCTCATGCGTATCTCTCAGAGATTTTGAAATCAGAAACAATGGATGATTTATCCCCTATTTAACCACATATCCACCCTTATTACGTACGATTTTTGTTATATTAAAATTGAGGAATGATTGGGACATGTGATTAAAATAAATGACCATAATACTGCAAGATTCAATCATAATATATAATTTCTACGCTACGTCCAGCTTTTTTGGTTCGATAATTATAATACAGATTATTATAATCTTATAATACTAAAATTGTGCTATTTTGGCAAAAAAGGAATTATGTTGGACGTTTTAGGAACGATATTAGAACGGAATAATTATATACACATGCTAGACTTTCTGTACTGATATACACGATAGATATTTATAGGACATTTCAGATCTTACGTATCGTGCAGAAACCTAAAAGATATTTATTGCCATTTGCGTGCACAAGGCTAGCAAGCCATGTGGCTAAAGTTTACTTTTTCGAAGTGTACGGACGGATGTGGTTTATCAGAATAATTATTGGTCAGGGTTATCGATAGAAATCAAGCACCCTAGTACTCAGCTACCGGAGAATTGCGATCAGACAGAGAGCGTGACAGAAATAAACCGGATACAGTGCAATACACCTATTACGCGAGATAATTCAAGGGACGATATATAAGTTCATTTAAATTGCTCTGCATAAATCAATGCGATTCACGTTATAAAAACTTTGCGTTTATTGGGAAATATTGCTCGATTCTTTTTTACTATTCTTTTACTTACTAGTCTTGTTTGAGACGGTCATCGACGCGTGGGGTCACACACTCTATGCTGACCTTTCCGTTTAGGCCATTTGAAATTCTCATGGTAAAACAAAAATGAAAAAAAGAGTTCTTTTTTGAACCGTTAGAAAAATTGTAAATCATACGTCAAAAGCAAATTCTGATAACGTAGGATGTGTACGTCCCACGCGACCAAAGCCAAAAGTAACCGAAAATCGATTCGACACGGTACGCGTTAAACGCAAAGGTGTCTATTTTTGAATAAGAGCTTTTTTAACGGAGATAGACGAAGTAAACAAAAAATATTAAAAAATATTTACTACGTGCTTGAAGGATTTTTTACATTTTCTGGCGAATCTTTAATGTGAATGTTCGGGCTTTTATACACGTATCCAGCTTTCTATTTACTTTATCCTGTTTTACACATATTCATTAAGCATCAGCAGCATTCGAGATAAGCGTATCATAGTATTTCAGATTTCTCTGTGATTTCTCAAGTATCCCGTTTATTAGAATATTACTACCTGTTAGCGATAAGCAGAATTAAACATTGTCAGCGACTGTGGTCAAAAGGCGATCAAACCAGTCGACTCGCTTAATATCTGCAATCTTCTCATTGAAACAGGTTTATCATTTTATGCAACGTTATTATTCTACACCAGCAAACGCAAACTGCATCTTTAGGCTAGCACCGGTGAATCAAACTCAATTTGCTGGCTCTATACATGCACCACTCTGACAGACATGATAACTAGAGAAATAGCTAGAAACACAGAATTCGCACTGGTATGGGATTATGTATCTAGCGCCATCTTACGAGAATACTTTGTAGGCATGTCAAACTACACCCAATTCTGTTTTTACACGAATTTCTTTTACACGATTTTGATTTAGCGCGAATTAGGAAAAAAAATTTTAATTCTCTTTTTATACGACTTATTTGTTTCGAACACGATCGTATCAATTTTTAAGAAGAAAATTTTACTTTACTTATATTTTTATAACTGCTACATTGAGGATATTTTTTTACACCAATTTCTTTTACACGTGTTCTTCGGGGACGTATCTGTCGTGTGAAAACAGAATTAGATGTATAATACATATATTGTTCTGGTCATGCAAATGTAAGTTCGAAATCAAGAATTTGTTTTTTTCTTTTTTTTTTTTTAATTAATTCTTGGCATCCACTACTAAGGTTATTTAATCTAGAATCTACTATTTAAGGTGGGTTCCAAATCATCAGAGCTGCAGTATATA